>CM066599.1:13490000-13737500 GCA_033816785.1 Picus viridis | reverse complement strand
GGAGAGCTCAGACAAGAACAGGAGTGCCAAGGATGGGAGCAGGCATTTTGTCTAATGGCAAAACCCACTTCTACTTGATTAGGTTTAAAGCTAAACCTTGTTGGGTTAGTAGTTCAGCCGTGGTTAAAAGGTTTTTCTGGTATATGCTGGGCAGCTTGTACCTTTTCTGTTCTCTGTGGTATGATGTTTTCCTTTACAGAACCATGGGGCCTTGCAACGAGGTATGGTCACTGAGCTCAAGGGAATGACATCTCTAGGTTGAATACACTGAAACTAGGAGAGGCTGGGAGACAGGATGAAATCAGCTGTAACATAGACTTCTTAGCCTAAGGTGGTCAGATCTGGCCAGTGGAAGAGGTAGCTTTGAGCTGCAATCTCAGATTAAGGCCATAGACTCAGATCTGCTCCCGTGTTCAAGCGCAGGAACAGAGCTGTAGAAGCCAGCAAACCCCTTGGATAAACCCCCTCAAATCAAGCCGTCTCTTCAGGACTTGAGTGGCCCAACAAACACTGCAGAAAGAGTTTATGGTAAGTTCATTTTTACTCCAGCTTGTTCCCATATTCACATCAAACCAAAAATAAACCTACCAGTTTCTCTGAGCTGTGATCAAATGTTCTGTGAGCTGCCAGTGGATCTGGGGAATGAAAACTGAAGCCAAGCATTTTATGTGAAACCACTTTTTTTTTTTGGTACAGTGTTTTCTAAGGGAATCAAGCACATTTCAGCAGGTTGGTGTTGAACAAGTGCATTAATAATGTTGAACATTTCAAAAGCAACTGGGGCTCGCAGGATGTTAAATCCTAATGAATGTCAAAGCAACATGCAGTTACAGCTTCTGTAGGAGGTTTCAGAAACCACCTCCCAGCTGCTGACTCTGTTTAGAGGAGTTAAATAATCTGTGTTCTCTCCAGAAACATTAAAAGTATCTTGCCTGGAAGGCCAATGTTAAATGTGTGACATTAAGACTCCTCTTCTGCTCATTGTTCCTGGACTTCCTCAAGGCAGTATGTACAAATCTTCTAGAGCTTCTCCTTCCAAACTGCCCAGGTCATTTCTAACACACACACACAGAGAAAATATCTGCTGGTTTCTCACAGATTTCCTTCCAAAGAGACCATTACCTGTTTTTCCTGCCAACTGTTCATGAGCAACAAAAGTGCTTTGTCAAATATAATCTCTGCCCTCTGCTTGGTACAGCCAGGGCAAGAAATTAAAAGAAGGCATGACAAAACAGAGTTTGTGATTTGGCTGAATCAGAAGAAGCTAAAGCCTCACTGATTCTATTTTGAGCCCTTTCTTTTGGAGTGGTTCTGCACTAGGCATTCAAATAGTTTCCCATCCCTGGAAGATGCGGTTGGAGGTCATGGCTGATGGGAGCCAGGTCTACCATGGGAGCTAGCTCTGTACAACTGCAGGTTATAATGTCTTGGAAGAAGGCAACCATCACTCATAACTCACAGCAAATGCACTACAAATAAGTTTTCTCTAGGTACTGATCCCAGTAGGGTCTAACCCATGAGGTACCCCATCTGTAGCAGGAAAAATCACTGATACCCAGTGGATCAGTCACTGTCCTCCACCATTGTGTGACAGTTCACTGGGGCCAGATCCACATCTTCAGCATTAAGACTTCTGTTACATAGCAAGGATGCTCATTAGTTGAAGAGAGACAAGGTATGGGCAAAGCCCAGAAGGCTGAATCAAGCCAAGTAACTCTTAGTGATCATCAAGAGGCAAGCCCTGCTCTCTCTCCTAGGGAAGTAGTGATGTGAAAGGGGATGCAAGGTCACCATCAGCAAAATCACAGCAGAAGCTGCACAGGGTGATTGGTTGGTTCCAGGTTCAGGCAGATCACCACCTGGTGATGTGAGAGCAGGGAAAGCCCTTTAGCTTGTTCCAGAGGCCTGAGATTTAACCACAGAACCACAAAATTGTTTCTGGTGCTAAAGGCTCTGGAGCAATTTGTTGAATCATCCAGTGGGCTGTTAGAGGTGGGACTAAGATGGGAGAAAACTCCACACTACCTGTCCTGGCCAGCTGAGATATTTCAAGGAGAATTTTCAGCTCTTGTTTTGGTTCCTCTGGCTTGTTAAAAGAAAATTGCTTTAGAGCTAAGACTCCCTGGTTTAGACCTTCTCGTGCTCTTCATTTGCACCATCTGAAGATTTTGTGTGCAGATCTGTGTGCCAAAAGGCCTGGTAGCACAAAGGAACTAAAGGGAGAACAAGAGGCTCTGCTGTCTGCAACTCAACCTATGAAACCTCAGCCTCCTGAAAATGGTGAAGAAACAAGTAAAACTGGGATAAGAACAGGAAAAATCTGAAGGTCCCACAGAGCTGGGGCAGGCTGCTCTTAGCTCAGCAGCCTGGAGCCCTTGTGAGCATGGAGTTTTCTCACCAGGCCAGCTAAGTGTCCTCCCTGGTGAAAAAGAAGATGTGGCTGTATGGCAGCAGGTAAGATTTTCTGTTTGTGTTCATTTTCAGCACTCTGGCTGGGCAGTTTCTGCATTCTTGACTTGGTCAAAGTCTTTGTTATTTCCTGGTGCTGCAGTACCAATCCCAGTGAGAGAGTGGCTCACTGTGCCAGGCACTATGTATGCCCTAATGTGAAAGATGACCCCCATTCCCCCCAGGCCACAGCCACCCCAATCTCGGTAAGGCATCGGCTGTTGTTATTTAATTTCAAGAAGCCAGAGAGGCTCTCTTGAGCACCTAGGTCATATTAATCATAATTTAGATATATTTCTAAACTAACCACCTGGCTCCCTGAGTTTTCTCTCCTCATTCACTGAACATCCCTGGATGAGCATGTCCACCCTCCAAAAGCTGCCCTTTCTCTTCCAGACTGCCGCCTTCTCCTCAGCCCCTCTGCTGGGTGCCACCGAAAGGTGCCCTCACAGCACCTTGCCCTTGGATGTGAACATGGCATCTCTGCCTTGAGAAAAGGATGAAATGCAGTATGGTTTTGCTGAAGTTTAACATGTTTTGGCTTCCCAGTTAGCACTGCACCTGGATCTACGCCAGACTGAAGGTACAAAACGTGTAGACATTACTCACAAGAGGCAAGGCTGATGCTTCAACGTCACGGGCAGCACAAAGCCTATTTTTTTTTTCCCCAGCCAAAAAAAAAAAAAGACTTTGCTAAACACATTTGTTCCATGTGGATTTGGAGACCATGCATGAAAGTCACAGAGGCCTCTCTCAAGTTTTGACTCCCCGATTAAATGCACTTCCCTTCCTCCTTTGGCTTCAGTATGTAGTTTCCCTCGTGACCTGGCTGGAGAACGTGTGGTTGCTGGAGATGCTGTTGGATTTCCTGGTGAAGGCCAAGCGTTTCTTCTTCTTCCTCCATGGCAGGCACAGGAGTGTGAGGGTAGAGAGGAAGATCTGGCGGAAGTTTGCCGACACCAGGTTGTAGAGGATGGGGTTGATGGCTGAACTGACGTAGAAGAGGACGTTTGTCAGCATGTAGAAGTAGTGATAGAAGTTGTAAAGGAAACTGGAAGAACAGATGAATGGGAAGGAAAAAAAGAAAAGTCTAAGCAGAGTGTGGAGAAGGGAAAGAATTCAAAGTCACAAGGATGAGAAAAACACGAGGTGCTGAACTGCTTTTGCAGCTAAACTTTCTTGGCAGGGGATGTGGGCTTCCAAGTCTGAGTCAGTGCAGGAGCCACCAGGGGAACCTCTGCATTTTCAGCTGGGACTGGCCAGCTGTGGGTCAAATGCCTCTACGAAGGTGTTGCCCCAATCACTAGCAGTGAGAGGCTTATGTATGCCCTGGCTCCAGGTGTGATATTTAGCTCTGGTGTTCATTTCGCCTTTGCAAGTAGACACGCATGAAACGGAGAGGCCAGATGGAAATTTGTTTCTGTGTCATGCATATACATTAGCTTGACTTTTTGGCTGCTCTTCTGGTCTACAGAGCCTGCAGAAGAGCCAAGATCTGGGAACAGATGCAGTTCTCTCCTCCCCCCCCAGCAGTGAGAGCTCATTCAACGGGTCCCTGGGTTGGGATTTGTCCATGATCTGGGACAGCCTTCCCTATTGTAGGGGCAAGCTGATGATAGCACTCCTTTGAAATATACCCTGACCATCAAAATATGATATTTTCAACCAGAATTGATTGAAAATTAATTTTAAAAAAAATAAATTATTTTTATTGTTATTTTGGAACCATCTTTCCTTAGGACAACTGAGACCAACAGCTCCGAGCTCGTAAAGGGCTTAGAAACAACGTGGGCCTCATTTTCAGGAAGATGTTCCCCAGGATCATTTATCTCTGTGGAAATTGCAGACCTTTTTGTTAGTCTAAGCACTGCCTAGCACAAGATAAATAGATGTGTGCTGGAGTACATCACCCATCCCTTCACACCCCCTGAGCTCTGCCAAGTCCTGCATGGCCCATCCAGCGCTCTTGCAAGCAGAGTTTCTCTTTATAGTTGCAAAGAATTAACAGAGCAAACATTTCTCTTCTTCAGGGGCAGGCACATGCCTTTGTAAATGAACACATCAAGCTGCTGCACGCTCTTTATTAGCTACCCTGCTGGTAGTTCACCATTCATAATGTGCCTGCAAATTCAGGGCTTTGCTCACGGCTTTTAAAAGGAGAAATAGAAATATGTGAATGTGAGCACAATGCATAAATTCACACTTAACAGCAGACAGGCTCCTCTTCCCCCCTTGCTCAATGTGAATGCAGTCATTACACAACTGATGGCTGCTTTAAGTGCTTTTCATATAGGAAAGCCAACAAGGAACACCAGTTTGTCCCAGTGTGTGCCTAGAGCTGTGTTTTCATGATTGCAGGCAGGTTTGGGTTTTTACTCTGGATGGATGTACAATTCCATTCAGCAGGCTGCTAGATCCTAAATTACTGCCTTTTGTGCTTGGAGTTGATGAAATTTTAACATCTTGTAGATTGTTTTTTCCTTCCCTGTTTATTGCAGCAGCCAGACCTGGTCCTTGAGAGAAGAAGGACTTAACCCCATGTATCAGTAGAGGTGAGGGGCTGACCTGCTGGAAAGCAGCTCTGCAGAGAAGGACTTGGGAGTGCTGATGGACAGCAATGTGCCCTCGTGGCCAAGAAGACCAAGGATCTCCTGGGGTGCATTAAGAAGAGCAGGACCAGCAGGTTGAGAGAGGTTGTCCTCCCCCTCCCTTCTGCCCTAGTGAGGCTACATCTGGAGTAACTGGGGCCAGTTCTGAACTCTTCAGTTCAAAAGAGACAAGGAACTGAAAAGAGTCCAGCAGAGGGCCACGAGGATGCTGAAGGGTCTGGAGCATCTCTCACAAGGAGAGGGTGAGAGACTTGAGGCTGTTTAGCCTGAAGGAGAGCAGCCTCAGTGCTGATCAATAGCTCAAGGGTGGAGATCATGAGGATGGGGCTGGGCTCTGTTCAGTGGTTCACGGCGATAGGACAAGGGGCAATCAGTACAAATTAGAACCCAGGAGATTTCACTTGAACTTAGGGAAAAACTTCTTTATTTTGAGGGTGCTGGAGCACTGTACCAGGCTGCCCAGAGGGGTGATGGAGTCTCCTCTGGAGAGATCTCAAACCCCCTGGAAATTATGATCCAGGGCCACCTGCAGTGGGTGACTCTGCTTTAGCAGGGGGCTGGACTGGATGAACTCCAGAGACCCCTTCCAACCCCTTCCATTCTGTGATTCCATTGATTCTATGACAGGAATGACACTCGATCATGTCTCATGGTGTCTCAGGCTAGTTGTGCATCCCCAGGCAGCATTCATCCTTCATTGCTTATTTAAAATGCATAATCACTTCTGGGGTTGCTCTGCTGAGGAGCCTGACCTGGCATGGCTGTTTGTATGCCTGTGCACATGTGTGAGCAGCACATGGGCATTCAGGGTAGGCATGCAGTTATCCCTACACTCTCTGGGAATCTGAACATTCTCCAATCAATGACAACTGCCAGCACTGAATTTTGATCCACTCCCTGCAAACCTCAGTTAATAACATGCCCCAGACACAGTAAGCAGGGCAGTTGTTTCCCCACCTGTCACTGAGGAAATGCAGCATCGTGGAGCTGAGCTGTGTGTTAGCTGGAGCTGCTCCATCACAGGGCTGGTTGGTTGATTTCTCCACCACAGAGACAGCAATCTGCTTTGGGTGCATAAAACCCCTTGTCCAATTGTTGTTTCATCAAGGACTGTTGGAGGTGAGCATCCATCCAGGGTGAATCTGTGGTCCCAGCCACAGCAGAAGGCAGGGCACACTGGTGCAGTTTAATTCAAGCTAACACTTCCTTGCTCTCCTTCTCTGGAGATAGTCAAAACCTGCCTGGATTTGATCCTGGGAAATCTGCTCTGGGTGACTCTGCTTTAGCAAAGGGATTGGACTAAGTACTAATATCCAATACAAATGTTTTCAGAAGACCACCCTGTATAGATTTTATATAAGAGTGGTCAGGGACTGGAATGTGCTCCCCAGGGAGTCACCAGCCCTGGATGTGTTTAAAGGCGGTTTGGATGTGGTGCTTGGGGATATGGTTTAGGGGTGAACATTGCAGTGTAGGGTTATCAGTTGGACTTGGTGATCCTGAGGGTCTTTTCCAACCTGAATGTTTCTGTGCTTCTGTGACTACATGATCTCCAGAGGTGCCTTTGAACTCCCATCATGCTGGGATGGTGTGATCCTGTGATCCTTCACCCACATCTGGGGGATTTAGATGATGAAACTGGGACTCTTTTACATGGGCTGCAAACATGGTAAGAAACCCCAAACTAAAATCAAACCAACAACTTCATGTGGAAGACACCTTTGCTCCCAGATCCCCACCTCCATCCCCAGCAGCTCCATCCCCAGCCTGACCCCACACCCTGTCTTAGCATGGGAGGGGAGCTTGTCCCCCATGTTGTGACTCACTCTGTCCAGTGACTGGAGGGGACATAGCAGAACATGAGCCGCCGTATGTGATAAGGGAGCCAGCAGACCACGAAGGCAATCACCACAGCACCTGCAAGGTAGGAACAAACCCATTACCTTTGGTGAGAAATTCTGTCCCTGGGGGTGAGAAAAGAACCTGTCTGTGTGGTGTGCACTGCTGTAAACTGTTTGCCTAAAGCCCCATTTCCTTCTGTTATTGCTGTTGTGCAAAGAATGAATAACCCTGAGGGACAACCAGCCTGGAAATGTCTGTAAGAGCAAGCAAAACAGAAATAATAGAAATCAGCAATAAGCAAGGGGGCAGTGACAGAATGAACAACAAGAGAAAAGGTATGGGACAGGTAAAGTGCTGCTGCTCTCTAATTCAGACACCAGGTAAATGAAGCTGTATTTGCAACACCCTGAATACTGTGTTCAGTTCTGGGCCCCTCAGTTTAGGAAAGATGTTGACTTGCTGGAAGGTGTCCAGAGAAGGGAAACAAAGCTGGGGAGGGGTTTGGAGCACAGCCCTGTGAGAGGTTGCTTAGCCTGGAGAAGAGGAGGCTCAGGGAAGACCTTATTCCTCTCTACAACTACCTGAAAAGAGGTTGTAGCCAAGTGGGGGCTGGTCTCTTCTCCCAGGCAAGCAGCACCAGAACAAGAGGACACAGTCTCAAGCTGCACCAGGGGAGGTTTAGGCTGGAGGTTAGGAAGAAATTCTACACAGAGTGATTGCCCATTGGAATGTGCTGCCCGGGGAGGTGGTGGAGTCACCATCACTGAATGTGTTTAGGAAGAGACTTGATGGGGTGCTTGGTGCCATGGTGTATTTGATTAGATAGTGTTGGGTGATAGGTTGGACTTGATGATCTCAAAGGTCTCTTCCAACCAGGTCTATTCTATTCTATTCTATTCTAGTCTATTCCATTCTATTCTATTCTATTCTATTCTATTCTATTCTATTCTATTCTATTCTATTCTATTCTATTCTATTCTATTCTATTCTATTCTATTCTATTCCATTCCATTCCATTCCATTCCATTCCATTCCATTCCATTCCATTCCATCCTATCCTATCCTATCCTATCCTATCCTATCCTATCCTATCCTCCTATCCTATCCATGCCCTTGTGGCACTGGCTCCTTTGTCCAAAGTGCTGGTAGGGACTGTTAGTGTATGTTTCTTATCCAGGTAGACAGGCAGCCAGGGACACCATAATCCCATTAGTTTGTTCTGTGGAGCCACTGGCAGCAGTCCCCACAGTGCTGGCATCATTAAACAGCCTCAGGAGCTGCTTTCTGGTGGCAGGGCTCTTCCTTTTTGCCCTGTGTTTGTGCAACATCTGAGACAGTGATTACAAGATGTTTGGGTCTGGACGTTGCCGTAATAAAAATGATTAATTCAAGAGTAAGCAGAGACAGACAAGGTGGTTTTTAACTCCCCAGATTCTAGCTGAGGGCCATCAAACAGTGGAAAATGAAGTGTATCAGTTCTGAGGGATAAAAAGTGCTGTTGGTCGAGTGAGTTTGCCAACCTAGATTAAAAAGTAGCTCTATCAGGCAATCAAGGGAAAGATTTGTTTCCTTTTGCCATGCTCCGTATGAAATGACAGGATTCTGGCAGAATCCTAGCAGGAAATAAAGGAATCTCAGTTAAAATGTAACACAATAAAAGACAAGAAGAAAAGCGAGGCTAAATACAATAATTATGTTAATTTTTTATGCCAAATTTGCTCTGCAGAGAACAAGGGCCACATCACTCTTGTCCTTTAGGTGACCTGTAAAGGGCTAGGAAGCAGCAAAGCTCTCTTACAGAGCTCCACAGGGTCCCTGCAATGTGGGTTTGGCACTTGGAGGCAAAGGCTGCTCCTCTTCTGCCTTGGGACTGAAAATCTATATCTGGATAGGTCTCAAACCCAGACGCTGTCATGGCACAGGAATGATGCTGTAGTGGAGATAGGCAGATGTGTTTCTCTTGAAAAACACAGCTCAGGAGGACCAAGTCTTGCCGTGGCTGCAAGCCACATTACTCAGCCAAGAGGCAGTGGGGGAGACTTCAGGAACACAATGGGGAGGGAAGTGTCTGTGTCCTGTTTTGGCAGGTGTCATCACTGGCAGAGTCATGGCCTAATCTGTACAGAAATGAACTGATTCCTGGTGTTCAGCTCTGTACTCACAGCCTTACTTCCACTCCATGTGCTATTGCTTATTAAACACATAACTAACAATGGAGATGGTTATATTCTTTTTAGCCTGCATGGTGTATGAGAGCATCTTCCAGGAATGATGCAAAAGCCATTTATTCAGTAAAGTTTCAGGCAGCTGATGGGACCTCTTTTGGAAAGAGGGCTGGAGGCTCTGTTTTCACTTTCTCGTCCAAGCGACTTCATTACTTCAACTGGAATATTTTTGGCTGCTATATGGTCATTATGATATCAGATGTAATTCATCACTAGACAGCCCTCAGCTCTTCAGACACCATCAAGGAAATGGATTTGACCTGTGCCTGATCCTGCCCTGAGGAGCTGTGATGGCACTTTGATGGGGACAGCTCCTAAATGACACGTGTCACGGGAAAAGTGGGGAGGGCCACCAGGAAGCTGGGAGGGAGCTTTGAATCCCTGCCTGCCTCTTTCACATTTCTCAGCACCTGCTTTTGGCCACCTTCAGAAATTAATTTCTCTGTTGGCTGGGCCTTGGATTTGCCCTGCATGGAGCAGGATTGCTCCTGGGGGCCGCAGGAAAAGTCTCCAGCCTTTCCATCTCTGTCCAGCAGCAATGAGCCAACAGCACAGCTCCAGTCCGTCTGCATTCCCAGGGCCTGTGCAGGATTAGTTGGATTTGCAGGCTGTGAAAGCAGCTTCCCAAATGGCTTCCAGCACAAGTTCATTTGTATACAACAGAATCTTTGCAGGAACCTCCATGTACTGGCACGTCCCAGCTGTTTGCCCCTGCATGTGGCTCTTTCAGAGCAGCAGGATCTGGATTCTTCCTGCAGCCAATTTGAAGAGTTATTTTAAGAGTTTTCAGACACAGAATCATAGAATCAATAAGGTTGGAAAAGACCTCCAAGATCATTGAGTCCAACCTGTCACCCAACACCTCATGACAACTAAACCATGGCACCAAGTGCCACTTCCAATCCCTTCTTGAACACCTCCAGGGATGGCTCCACCACCTCCCTGGGCAGCACATTCCAATGGCCAATTACTCTCTCTGTGAAGAACTTTCTCCTCACCTTGAGCCTAAACTTCCCCTGGTGCAGCTTGAGACTGTGTCCTCTTGTTCTGGTGCTGGTTGCCTGGGAGAAGAGACCAACCCCTACCTGACTACAACCTCCCTTCAGGTAGTTATAGAGAGCAAGAAGGTCTCCCCTGAGCCTCTTCTTCTCCAGGAACTCTTCCAATCATATGAAATGAAACCTAAGCTGACCCTTGGGGTGTTTGCTTCCACAGACATGCCTATGGAAAAAATGACAGCTGAAAAGTGTGAAATCTCTCTGATCCACTGCAAGTCAGCCTTTTGCACATCTGCCTGTTAAATTGACCAACATGTTCAGTGGAAGTGGTTTTCTCCTCGTAAAGGGTCGCTGCTACTTGTGCTCAGATGGTGCTGTGCCAAAAAAATAGGGAAGCAGGGGTCCATAGCAGCAAACACATACTGAGAGAAATATCTGCTAATCTCAGCAAACAAATACTGAAGCCATGTGTGGTGATTCTGTGTTACCACGTGCAAGCACTCTGTAATTAAACCTCTGTCAAATAAACACATAGCTAAGTGCGTTGGGAACACTCCTGCTCTGATCAGGAAACCTCAGCTGGGCAGCACTCTGTGTCATTCTGTGCCCCCAGCCTCTGCTGTGCAGATTAGAAGATCCTGATCTGTATTTGTCACCCTTAATCTGTGTGGTTTGATTTTATCATACAAGGGATTAGGCAGAATTAGGGTGGCAATCCTGCCCTGATGGGTCTACTCCCCAGGGATGAATAAGAAATACAGAGATGTGCTAACTTTCATCTGATACAGAATCCCAGCACGGTGGGGGTTGGATGGGACCTCTGGAGATGATATAGCCCAACTACCCTGCTAAACTAGGGTCAAGCAGAGCAAGTTGCATAGGAGTGCCAGGTTCAGATGGGTTTGGAGTTTCTCCAGAGGAGGAGACTCCACAGCCTTTCTGGGGAGCCTACTCCAGGGCTCCAGCACTCTCACGGCAAAGAAGTTTGTCCTTAAGTTCAAGTGAAACCTCCTGGGTTCCAGTTTGTACATGATGCCCTTTGTCCTGACTTTGGCCAGCACTGGAAAGAGCCCAGACCTCTTGACCCCCCCTCTTTAGGTTCTTATAGGCATTAAGAATATCCCCTCTCAGGCTGCTCTTCTCAGGGCTAAACAGCCCCAGGGCTCTCAGCCTTTCTTCCTCACAGAGATTCTCCAGTCTCCTAAACATCCTTGTGGCCTTCCACTGGACTCTCTCCAGCAGTTCCCTGTTCCTCTTGAACTGGGGAGTCCAGAACTGGACACAATACTCTAGATGTGCCCTCACCTAATATGGAATGAAAGTCTCCTTTCCTCTTTGGTGCCTTTTGCTGCTCTCTTGTGCCTCTCTGAGCACACACTTATCAAAAGCAATGATCATCAGAGGCTTCACACGGAGGTTTCTTTGGTGGTGTAAGACAGAGCAGGTCAGCCTGCTGGGGCTGAGCACTGCAGGGGAAGGATCTAAGCCAGTGCTTGATGGGGGGACTGTCCAGGGTAGTGGTTGTGTGGCTGAAGATTTCCTGCTTCTATTTTTGAACTGAAAATAAACCAGACCCATCCCTCATTCCTAATTAATTCAAGGTGGTTTTATTAGGAGCAGGGCTGCTCTGTGATACTTATGACATTGGAGCAAACAAGTTGCCAAAGCTGTGGATCAGCCCAGGACTGGGGAGTGGAGAAGGGGTCTGAGCAAGCTGACCTCAGTGTGCTGGGGGTGCCAGGGAATGATCCTTCCACTGAGCTGCATCTTCATTTCCTTTCTAAATCAACCTCCAAATTTAAATGTGTATTAAACCCTGCATTAGTACATCCTGTGCCTTTCTGTTTTGTCCAATAATAGCTGTATTCTCTGCCCATTTGGACCACATCCCAAGAAAGAGAGGCAGGAGGAACACTGGAGGACAAGCCCTTGTTTGTCTATGGCACAGGAAGCCTTGTGGAGGGGAACATCCATTTTGAGTGACATCTTTTTCATTGTGCAAAAGAAGATTTAAACTGTGCCAGCTTTGATTTTCAGACTCAACTGGATGTGGAAGCAATCCTGGAGGTTAAATTATATTAGATCACCCTGAGTATTTTATTCTACCTTGTGTGCATCCTGTGGCCAATGTCTCACAAAACTCACGCTGTGTTGGCGTGAGCACGGAGCAACGTATCATGTGCAAAAGGACCATGGTGAGGGCTTGGTGGCTGGTTGGGCTGAGCACAGGAGCCACACTCAGGAGGGATTTTCACTCCCCCACACCCTTCTTTTAAGGCCATCTGAGACTTGGTGTGACACAGAGCTTTGGGACAGCGACTGGTAATGTGCCTCTGCTGCCAACTCATTTGGGACGCCAGGGATCTGCTGCAGTACGAGGCACTTGGCTGGTGTTTCCCAGCTTGCTTCAGCAAGAAAAGAGAAGCTGCTCCCTTTTTACCTGTCTCCACTGTTGTGAAGGCACTCAGAGAAGCTGAGATCCATCCTTCCTGAATGTGTCCAGAGAAGGGCAATGAGGCTGGGGAGAGGCCTCGAGCACAAGCCCTACGAGGAGAGGCTGAAGGAGCTGGGGTTGCTTAGCCTGGAGAAGAGGAGGCTCAGGGGAGACCTTATTGCTGTCTACAACTCCCTGAAGGGAGGTTGTAGCCAGGAGGGGGCTGGTCTCTTCTCCCAGGCAACCAGCACCAGAACAAGAGGACACAGTCTCAAGCTGCACCAGGGGAAGTTTAGGCTCGAGGTGAGGAGAAAGTTCTTCACAGAGAGAGCTGTTAGCCACTGGAATGTGCTGCCCAGGGAGGTGGTGGAGTCACTGTCCCTGGAGGTGTTCAAGAGGGGATTGGACGTGACAGTTGGTGCCATGGTCTAGTAGTCATGAGATCTTTGGTGACAGGTTGGACTTGATGATCTTGGAGGTCTTTTCCAACCTTATTGATTCTATGATTCTTCCTTGATAGTCTTGTTCAGATTATTTTGGCCAATTTATTTCTTCTGCTCTGCATTTGAAGGGGAACTGAAACACATATAGCTGAGGAACAAAGTGTTGTAATGTCTGAGCAAATCATAGAATAGTTTGGGTGGGAAGGGACCTTTAAAGCTCATCCAGTCCAACTTCCCTGCAGTCAGCAGGGACATCTGCTGAGCCCCAAACAATCTGATCTGGAATGGGGCCAGCTATGGGGCATCTACCACCTCTGGGCAACCTGTCTCACCTCCATCATTGTAAAAGATCTTTTTCCTTTTATGCATCCTAAATCTCCCTCTTTTAGTTTAAACCGTCACTCCTTGTCCTGCCACAACAGGCCCTGCTAAAAAGTCTGTCCCTATCTTTTTAATCTGACCCTTTAAGTACTGAAAGGCTCCCTGCCTCCACCTGTTGATCTCTTCAGAGTGAGGAGCTGTCTGGGTCTGTACTGACCCATCTGAACAACAACTCCCAGCCTTTTCTGCATTCCAGCTCATCAGGGGCCATGTGTCTCTGATGCTGCCCAAGGAACTGCTGCCCATGCTCCAGCTGGCACCAATAATGTCTATGACAGTGTTGTGGGGCTCATGTCAGGGATTTGCTTTAATGCTTCTTTCTGGAGAAACAATCCTCTCCTGTTCAAAGCTTCTGGGGCTTATAAACTTGTTTAATCGATGCCATTCCAAGAGCAGCTCTCATGAAGAGGGCAACAAGTGTCACCATGCTGTTTGAGATGAGAGGTGGTCAAATCTGAGGCAAGCGTAGCTGTATCTGGCACTGCCCAGTTAAACCTCAAGGCACTGTTTGTAATACCATGGTGCTCCACCTGACAGGTCATAGACAGTGTTTATACCAGTGGGCATCAAACCAGAGATTGTGGAGCTGGAAGGGTGGGTATGAGCCTAGTAAAATCAAGACTGCTTATGCTGGCATTGGAGTCACAAGGCTGCAGAAGAAAGGATTTCCATAAAAGTCAATAACAATCACTGGAGATTGGGAACCAGCAGTATGCACCAGTAACACTCAGGAGAGGAAAGAAGGAGAAACTGGGGGATAAATAGCAATGGGCCTAGGGAGCCCTCAGCTCATTTAGACACCATGGAAAACATGGAACATTCGGTAGGTACAAAGCCCCTGTGCTCTGTACCGCCCCCAGTGCCTCAATGTCCATCTTGGAGTGAGGGGCTCGAAACTGAACTGAGCTGAATTCAAGGTGTCTTGGAGGCTAGACAAGGGCTCTCATCTTCTTATTAACAGGTTCAAGGCTCTTTCTATTTGGAAAGATCAAATATACCCAAACTGGCATCTTCTGCATCCCCTTTCTTCTTTCCCCTCCAGTTTTGAGTTCCATTTGCCCTTTGTTCCTCTCAGACTGATTTCTCCTGAGGGACCCTGAGGCTGCATTTGCTGTATGCTTCTGCAGTGACTAAGGCCTTGGCAAGACTGTATGTTTAAAAACACATCACTTAGCTTTTTAATCTCACGCTGATGGGCTTTAACACCTGGAAAATCTGCTTGTTGGCCATGACCAGCCCTAGCTTTGTCTTCAGAGATGCAGCAACAGGAGCCTGGATCAGAGCAGAAATAGCTTGCCAGCTTAAGCTGCAGTGCCAGCAGAGGGACATGTCTTGGGAGAGGAGAAAAAAGTCTCCTTGTCACAAGAGCTGCAGCCATCGTGCCTTGCTGCTCCTCAGAGGGTGTTTACAGAGCACTCTGATGCCACTCTTTTTCTGTCCCTTGGCAGGCTGGAAAGTAAATCCATCCATACAAACACCTCTGGGAAAGATATACAACTGTTAGATGGCTGATTTATCCTCCCAAATTCCAGTGTGACACTTTGGCTGTTAAACTCAGCTCCTACTCACACTTAGTGTCACAGGGGTTTTGCTGAAATCCACTTGGAGCTGCTCAGACTTTTTATTAGGGATAAAACTTGCCATGGATTTAGTTCCTTTCTTGTAAAACAAATGATTCATGGACAAATCTAATTTCCTTAGAATATGGGAATGATGACATACAACTGCTTGGAACATCAGCGAGGAGAAATGAATCAGCTCTTCAAAACAGTTTGTCCAGAAGGGGAATTATTAATGCATTAATTAATGAGTTACAACCTGCATGGATGCTTCATTAATACTTGGCCTCTGGTATTCCTTGAAGAAATGCTGAGATCCCCAAATCATCATTTAAAAACTCCTAGATGTTCAGTAAAAAAACCAAAACAATCCAAATTGTGGTTTAACTTTATCTCCTAAAAAGCATCCCACTGAGGCATCACCCAGCCAGCTGTGGGAGACTGAAGGATATTCTTTTAATTACTTAAACCTCTCTAAGTGCTTTCTAATTGTGTTCACAAAGCAGCCTCTGTAACGAGGCAAGTGCTACCTGGAACTGATTGCATTTTAATTGGCTTAGCCAACGTCCAGCCAGGGACCTGCAAATCCTCCCCTTGATGTCCATCAATTTGTCTCAATGCTGTTATCAGAGCTGAGCCATTCAATAACTCCTTCCTTCCATCCATGGCAGGAACTGAGCTTAGAGGCTGTCAGGGAGGTGTTGAGGGCTGCTCAGAGGAGAATGGGCTGCAGGCTGGTGTATTGTTGGGGACAATTAGTCCATGTCACCAAACTCTCCCCTTGCAAGATGATGTTTTGGCCAAACAGTGCTTTCAGCCTGAGGCAAACTCAAATATGCCCTGATTTTTGAGCTGCTGATTGGAAGTGTGAGGCTAAGATGGAAAAGATTTATATCCATTTCTGGAGCCCCTATTATACAGGAAGTATCTGGATGCACTGGAATGTGTCCAGAGAAGGGGCACAAGGATGATCAGAGGGCTGGGGCACCTCTCCTATGAGGACAGACTGAGGGAGTTGGGGCTGTTCAGTCTGGAGAAGAGAAGGCTCTGAGGAGATCTAATTGTGGCTTTCCAGTATCTTAAGGGGGCTACAAGAAAGCTGGGGAGGGAGTTTTTAGGGTGTCAGGGAGTGATAGGACTGGGGGGAATGGAGCAAAACTAGAAGTGAGTAGATTCAGATTGGATGCTGGGAAGAAATTCTTCTCCATGAGGGTGGTGAGAGACTGGCACAGCTTGCCCAGGGAGGTGGTGGAAGCCTCATTGCTGGAGGTTTATAAGGCCAGGCTGGATGTGGCTGTGAGCAACCTGCTGTAGTGTGAAGTGTCCCTGCCCATGACAGGGGGATTGGAACTACATGATCCTTGAGGTCTCTTCCAACCCTCACAGTTCTATACAATACAATACAATACCATACACCAGGTTGGAAGAGACCTTCAAGATCATCACATCCAACCCATCAACCAGTCCAACCCACCCAACAACTAGACCATGCAGCCAAGCACCCCATCAAGTCTCCTCCTGAACACCTCCAATGAAAGTGACTCCACCACCAGGCAGTCCATTCCAATGGGCAATCACTCTCTCTGTATAGAACTTCTTCCTAACATCCAGCCTAAACCTGCCCTGGTGCAGCCTGAGACTGTGTCCTCTTGTTCTGAATGATTCTAAGACTGTCTCTATCTAGGTATAGGGTGCAGTAGTCTGGGCAGTACAGATGAGGTCTTACCCGCTGAAGGCTGCTTATTCTGAAAGGAGAGTGTGGTTAAGGTGGATTTAAGAAGTTATCAAATTGTTGGCGTATCAGGCTATGCAACCAGAGAATATTAACACTTCTGTGAAGCCTCACAGTGTCCAAGAGTCTCAGATTTGCATCACTACATTATAGACAAGGAACAGTAATGAAAATTGGAGGTGGTTTATAACTGGAGAAATGGAAGGAACATTGGAGGGATGAAGGAGGGTAGGAAATCTCTTGGCAGGAGGTATGTTTTGGCACTGATGCAGACAGTGTCCCGTTATCCTCACAAGGGAGATGGGAAGCTGCCAGCAGCCAGAGCTCTCTGGATTTGGATCCTCTCACCTGGTGAATGCTGCCAGCAGAGAGGGAACTACAGTCAGAAATCACATGCTGAAGAATTAATGAGGTGCCTCCCAGGCAGCAGGGCTGACACCTTCCTTGATCCTGATCTCTCTAATTATTTTGGACATCACCAAAACAAGACAGAGCCAAGAAAATAGATTAATGCTACCAAAGATGAGGATGGAGACACCTGAGTGTGTCCAGAGAATGGCAAAGAGGCTGGGGAGAGGCCTCGAGCACAAGACCCACAAGGAGAGGCTGAGGGAGCTGGGATTGTTTAGCCTGGAGAAGAGGAGGCTCAGGGGAGACCTTCTTGCTGTCTATAACTCCCTGAAGGGAGGTTGCAGCCAGGAGGGGGTTGGTCTCTTCTCCCAGGCAACCAGCACCAGAACAAGAGGACACAGTCTCAAGCTGTGCCAGAGGAAGCTTAGGCTCACGTTGATGAGAAAGTTCTTCACTGAGAGAGTTGTGAACCATTGGAATGTGCTGCCCAGGGAGGTGGTGGAGTCACCGTCCCTGGAGGTGCTCAAGAGGGGTTTGGACATGGCATTGGTGCCATGGTTTAGTAGTCATGAGGTGTTGGGTGACAGGTTGGACTTGATGATCTTTGAAGTCTTTTCCAATCTTATTGATTCTATGATTCTATGAGAGAATGATGTTGTGGGTGTTTTGAATGAAGCTCTTTGCCTGACCCCCCTCTTAGCTCCTACTTCAGTGTAAATAAAGACAAAATCTCCATAGATCTGGAGGAAGGAAGGAAGGTGTTTGCTGTTCTGCTTCCTTCCAGCAGCTCTACACACCATGATCTGCAAAAATCTCTTTTCTGAGCCCTAGCTTTACAAGTTCTGAAACAATTCAGCCTTGAAACCAAACCCAAGCTCTCTGTACTTCAGGCTGAGCTTCACTTTTGGAGATGGAAACTACTTTAACCCTCCTAAAGCTCTGATTTTGTGCCAACAGTTTTATTAGCAGGGGCAATTTTTCTTTTCCATCTATAAACTAGCCCAGACAGAGCACATGGGTTTGGCTGCTGTGGATTTCAGGATAAACCATGTACATCCTTGTGTATTTTTTACTACTTTTCAGACAGCTCAGGGGCCTGGTTTATAAAAAAAGCAACCCCCACAGCTTGTGAGGAAGAGATGACAAAAGGAAATGTGAATCAAGCACCTCCAGTAATCAAGCACCCCTGAGAAATGAAATGGAGCAGGATTTCAGTCACACTTGCTAGATTGAAGTAGAAAAAGCCTTTCTGCATGATGTGGTGAATCACAGACAGAACTGAGGATGGGCTTCTTATCTGCTGGATCTTCCTCAGCCCAGAAGAAGAGCTGGGGGTCACTCTCCCATTGCCTTCCCAGCAGGGAAGGGAGCTCAGTCCTGCTGCTGGGGTGGTGCACATAATATCTACGTCCATGGCAGGGGGTTGGAACTAGATGATCCTTGAGGTCCCTTCCAACTAAGACACTTCTGTGATGCTGTGAGCTGTACGCCAGTGTTCATGGTGCCACATCTGACCCACTTTTGTACCCTTTCAAGCTCCAGACTGGAGCCCTCACTTTTGCAAACTTCTTTTCTCAGCTTTTGCAGCACATTAGAAAAGCAAAAATCTATCTGGAGAAGAAGAACATTAAGACTGCTGTTGAGAGAAAGAAGGGCTGTTATTTTCGGTGCTACAGAGGAAACGTGGACCTCTTGGTGAGGGGAGATCTTCCACCGGCACCTAATGCCCAGGGAATTGCAGGTGTCAATTTAGGCTTCTCTCTTATTATTCATGAAGGGCCCTCTCTTCTTGACATCAAAGGCTACAATACTAAAAGGACAGAGAGAGAGGTGTGAGAATTTCTAGCACAAGTGAGAAAAGGCAGCTTCATACTTAATGGCAGAAGGCAGAAGTGTTATGACACAGCAAAAGATCACAGGAAACGGAGGGACCTGCACCGCCCTGCCCTGGGCAGCTCAGTGCTGAAGCACAGCTCACTCCTCATCCCCCTCATGGATAATGGCTCACTGGTGTGCACAGACAGCAGACAAACACTGCCCAACAAGACAATTAAAGGGGTATTTAATCACAGAATCACAGAATCACCAAGGATTGAAGAGACATCAAAGATAGAATAGAATAGAATAGAATAGAATAGAATAGAATAGAATAGAATAGAATAGAATAGAATAGAATAGAATAGAATAGACCAGACCAGGTTGGAAAAGACCTTTGAGATCATCAAGTCCAACCTATCATCCAACACCACCTGATCAACTAAACTGTGCAACCAAGCAGCCTATCAAGTCTCCTCCTGAACACCTCCAATGATGGTGACTCCACCACCTCCCCAGGCAGCCCTTTCCAATGGGCAATCACTCTCTCTGTGTAGAATTTCTTCCTAACATCCAGTCTAAACCTCCCCTGCCACAGCTTGAGACTGTGTCCTCTTGTTCTGGTGCTGGTTGCCTGGGAGAAGAGACCAATCCCCACCTGGCTGCAACCTCCCTTCAGGTAGCTGTAGAGAGCAATAAGGTCTGCCCTGAACCTCCTCTTCTCCAGGCTAAGCAACCCCAGCTCCCTCAGTCTCTCCTCATAGGGCTTGTGTTCCAGATCATCAAGTCCGACCTGTCACCACGGACCTGATGACTAAACCATGGCACCAAATGCCACATCCACTCCCCTCTTGAACACCTAATGTCTTTGGAGTTTTTCTCTCCTTTTTCTCAGCAGGCATTTCCCTGAATTTTTGGTGTTCAAAGCCAGGGTGCACACGGTGTCTGTCTATGGCATGGGCAGAGTGCACCGCGTGGGACACATCCCTCCTAAAAACAGCTGGGAAACCTCAGGGAGGTTCTTGGTGCCTTCTCTAGGGATTCCTTTCCTTGTTGGAATTGTGCTCTTGGACAAAAGCTACCAAGGGCTTCACCATGAAAAGCTTTCTGCTAACAAACTCTCACCATCCAATGTGCACGAGGACTGGCACAGTTCAAAACCAGGATTGACTTTGTCAGATTCTCTTGGGTACTATTTTTAAACAGCTTTTACTTTATCATCTCTCAGTTTAAGCTCCTTATGGCTTTTTTTCTCAGCTTATTTAATTAAGCCTTCCAGCATTTTGTAGTGCAGCTCAGTTCCTGGGTGCAGGGTCATTAATTTCACCATTGTCTGAACTAGAGCTCTACAGAAAAAGGAGTGAAGTGATCCACACAAGGCTTAAGTTGCTGTTGACCAAATCATTCACATGCTGGGCTAGCTTGGCTTTTTTGGAGAGCCTTTGTGTGGAGCAGGTCTGCTCTTTAGCTTTACATGTCAACAGGAAAAGGCAAAAGAAAGGGATCATTTGTGATTACCCTAAATGTGGTTGTTTGGAATAATGGCAAAGAATTAAATCTCTTCCTGTTTTCTTCCGTGGACGTGATAGAATTGAATCTTGTTCTGTCTTCATCCATGGAGGTCATAGAATTGAATTGTTTTCTGTCTTCATCCATGGAGGTCATAGAATTGAATTGTTTTCTGTCTTCATGCATGGAGGACATATTTCTGTCTAGTTTCTCCATGAAATTATGAATACCCACCTGAGCTATTGATAAATGGCGACTTCTGCTCCTGGCTGTCAATGGTGTTTGAGACATTGTAAGTGCAAATGTGAGCCCTTTGTTGGGTGTGAAATATGAATGAAGGTATTTTCCAGAGTAGGGCTTGGGAATTTGTCTGAAATGTGTTTAGATGGGGGGTTAAGGAATGAAAGAAATCTTTTAAAGGAGAGTTAGCATTCAGAGAAATGACTCTTGGAGGAAAAGAAAATAGTGGAAAATAAAGGATAAAATTCCATAGAAAACTGTTGGCTACTCAGCAAGTAATTAGATGAAGAAAGGAAGCACCAAGAGAACAAACAAACTTATTTTCCAAAATCATGGAATCATAGAATGGTCCAGGCCAGAAGGGACCTCCAAAGCTCATCCAGTCCAACCCCCTGCACTCAGCAGGGACATCCCCAACTAGATCAGGCTGCCCAGGGCCTCGTTGAGCCTCACCTTGTATATCTCCAGGGAAGGGACCTCAACCACCACCCTGGAAAACCTGTTCCAGTGTTCCATCACCCTCACAGTGAAGAACTTGTTCCTAGCATCCAATCTAAATCTGCCCTTCTCTAGTTTGAAGTCATTGCCCCTTGTCCAGTCACTGCAGGCCTTTGTAAACAGTCTCCCCCATCTCTCCCCATCCTGCCTGTAGACTACCTTCAGGTACTGTTCAGGTGTCCAGTTCTGGGCTCCTCAATTTAAGAAGGACATTGAGACATTTGAATGTGTCCAGAGAAGGGCAAAAAGACTGGGGAGAGGTCTCAAGCACAGCCGTATGAGAAGAGGCTGAGGGAGTTGGGGTTGTTTAGCCTTAAGAAGAGGGGGCTCAGGGGAGTCCTTATTGCTGTCTACAAACCTGAAGGGAGGTTGTAGCCAGGTAGGGATTGGTCTCTTCTTCCAGGCAACCAGCACCAGAACAAGAGGACACAGTCTCAAGCTGTGCCAGGGGAAGTTTAGGCTTGAGGTGAGGAGAAAGTTCTTCGTAGAAAAAGTAATTGGCCATTGGAATGTGCTGCCCAGGGAGGTGGAGGAGTCACCATCCCTGGAGGTGTTCAAGAGGGGATTGGCTGTGGCCCTTGAAGCCATGGTTCAGTGAGTTGTGAGGTTTTAGATATTAGGTAATAGTTTGGACTGATGATCTCGGAGGTCTTTTCCAACCTGGTTGATTCTCTGATGATTCTACTGGAAGCTCTGGGACAAGACCTGGACAGTTTTGTCAGTGTTTGCAGGGGGGCATTTAGATTTCCCAATAGAGATGAAGATTTCATTAGGAAAAAAAAAAAAAGCCAAACAAACAAAAAACCCACAAAAGCTTTGGGTGAAACTGTTTCCCTGCTTCAACCCATCAGTCTTCAAATCCTATTTACTTAGTCACTTGCCTCCAGTTCCGTGCCAAGCCTGGCTGAGGCGACTACTTACGTAAGACCCTGACGCCGTGCTTCAGGGCTTGGACGCGGCTGGGCTCCATGGACATGCTGAGCATCGTCTGCTGCCCACCGATGGTGCAGACCTGGTTTTCCTGGGCAGCCTGCTTGAACATCACCATCAGCTGGTTGGCAATGATGGTGTTGAGCACGGAGATGACCACCATGGGGAACACAAAGGAGATGAAAGTGTTGACCTGCAGGGGAGAGACAGGGCGCGGTCAAAGGAGGAGAAGGATCAGTTCTAAATATCTGAGGGGTGGGGGTCAGGAGGGAGGGGACAGGCTCTGCTCACTTGCTCCCTGGGATAGGACAAGGAGCAGTGGATGTAAGCTGCAGCACAGGAGGTTCCACCTCAACACAAGGGGGAACTTCTTTACTCTAAGGATCACAGAGCACTGGAACAGGCTCCCCAGAGAGGTTGTGGAGTCTCCTTCTCTGCAGACTTTCAAGGCCTGTCTGGATGTGTTCCTCTGTGACCTGAGCTAGACTGTGTGGTCCTGCTTTGGCAGGGGGGTTGGACTCAATGAACATCTTTGGGCCCCTCGCAGCCCCTGACATCCTGTGATCCTGTGATCAGTGGAGAGGGAGATTGTGTTTTATTTCTCCAAGCAACAGAGAAACAGCCTGCAGTGGAAACCTCTTTTTTTTTTCCTCCTCTTTTTCTCTGTTGATTTTGGCTTTTGAAGGCGTACTGCACAGAGGGAAAACTCAAACACCCCTGACATATGCTCATTCATGTGGGTCAACACTCCAGAAAGGCAAACTCACTCACATCCAATTATGTTGTCTTCTCCTTTGCAGTGCACTTCATTGCCAGCAATGTCTTAACCAAAACATGCCATTGATCTTTTCATCTCCTGAACAGCAGGATGCTTCTTAGCTTTCATTATGCATACTGTGACTTCTAAATAACAGCTTGCTATTGTGGGTTTTTTTCCTCTCTTTATTATGAGCACTCCTTGGGATCTTTTTTAACTTTCTTTTTTTTTTGTGTGTGTGTGTGTTCTGCCCTTTCCTTGTTGATTTAATGACAGCATTTTATTACCTTGTAACCAAGTTATTCAATAAACCTTGTGCCTTTAAAGGATTAAAATTGATCAGAATAAACAAGTGGAAGTTGTAATGGGTTTAGTGCAAATGATTTGATTACTACAGTTTCGATAAAATTAAATGGAGGATCGAATTAAGCAGTGATTGAATCAAGTGGAAGTCACTGTTTGTGTCAAATAAAGGCAGGAAAGCTTTGGGAGGGCTTTATGGGGATGTCCAGAAACCCTACCGGGGATGAGCTTAACCACATCTAAGTGCCGGGTTCTACACATTGGCCACAACAACCCCAGGCAGTGCTACTGGCTGGGGACAGAGTGGATGGAGGGCAGCCAGGCAGAAAGGGACCTGGGGGTACTGGTTGATAGTAGGCTGAACATGAGCCAGCAGTGTGCCCAGGTAGCCAAGAAGGCCAAGAGCATCCTGGCCTGTATCAGGAACAGTGTGGCCAGCAGGAGCAGGAGGGCATTCTGCCCCTGTGCTCAGCACTGGTTAGGACACACCTTGAGTCCTGTGTCCAGTTCTGGGCTCCTCAGTTTAGGAAAGATGTTGAGTTGCTGGAAGGTGTCCAGAGAAGGGCAACAAAGCTGGGGAGGGGCTTGGAACACAAGCCCTATGAGGAGAGGCTGAGGGAGCTGGGGTTGCTTAGCCTGGAGAAGAGGAGGCTCAGGGCATACCTTCTTGCTCTCTACAACTACCTGAAGGGAGGTTGTAGCTAGATGGGGGCTGGTCTCTTCTCCCAGGCAAGCAGCACCAGAACAAGAGGACACAGTCTCAAGCTGTGGCAGGGGAGGTTTAGGCTGGATGTTAGGAAGAAGTTCTTCCCAGAAAGAGATTGATCTTTGGAATGTGCTGCCCAGGGAGGTGGTGGAGTCCCCATCCCTGGAGATGTTTAGGAAGAGACTAGATGGGGTGCTTGGTGCCATGGTTTAGTTGATTAGATGGTGTTGGGTGATGGGTTGGACTTGATGATCTCAAAGGTCTCTTCCAACCTGGTTAATTCTATTCTATTCTATTCTATTCTATTCTATTCTATTCTATTCTATTCTATTCTATTCTATTCTATACGGAGGCATGTGCAGGATTTGCTGCATGGCTGTGGCAGGGGGTCTGTGGTGGGATGGTGAAGGACCATGGTGGGATGGTGAGGGGACATGGTGTGATAACGAGGTGCTGTGGTGGGATGATGAGGTGCTGTGCTCACCCTCCCTGCAGTATGTAGGGGCCAGCTGCCTGCAGGGTTCATCCTTTTGCTGCATGGAAAAGGCTCAGAACATCACTGAGTAAATGTGAGACAAATCAAAAGCCCCTTTTTAGAAGTTTTAGAATTTCAAAGCATTCAGAAGAATGAAACTGAGTCTGCAAATCACTCTGGAAGCAGATTTATGAACAGCAATAACATGACAAAAAGCTAAAACTACTAAACCCAACAGGGAACTTTGCCCTGGGGAAGGGTTAGAAGGCAGGCTGATGTCCCTCTCTCCCAAAGAGCCACTTCTGTTGCATCTCAGGGATCTAAACCACAGATGCAGCCCTACACCACAAGCCACCCCCATGTCCCAGTGCAGACTGCAAACCCAAGGAAGCCTAATCTACAAATGAGTGCTCCATCTGCTCAGATGGAGACATCCCTTCTCCACCCACTCATCCACACAGGACCATCACCTCAGCATTTGCTGTACACACAGTATCTAGTACAGATGCATGGGTTTGTGGGTTTATTTTTGCCCTGGAGGGATTCAGAAATGCCAGACATGAATGGAAAGATGGAGAAAGAATCCAACACCACCCCCAAGATGCTACGGGGGATCCATAAAAGGAAGAAATAAGAAGCACATGAGCATATGGAGTGCAGGTGCACTGGCAATCAGAAGAACTTAAGTTTCTTTGTTCCTAAGTTTGAGAAAGATGCAATTCCTCCTTTGGTGAAGACAGGCAGTGTTGTTGTTGCCAAAGTTTTCTTTAGATGGATCAAGACTCTATTCAGCTTTGCGCTCCAGAGCTCAATGTGTTTAGCAAGAGTTACCAGCTGGGTTTCGTCTCTCGCAACCCACGTGGTGAGAACATCATCTCTGCTTTGTGCTGGTAATAATAATAGAGCTCCTCTGTGGACTGAGGAAATTCTTAGATATACCCCACCATTACAAGCTCTTAATGGCCTCTTTTGTTACATACATAGCAGCTTTCAAAGCTTCTAAAAGATTTCACAACCTCCTGCATATATGGAAGAGTTTGGAGCCACTGTGAGATGCTAAGAAATATCATTAAGCAGTAGAGTCATTAAGCAGTAGAGACCAAGTTCTCAGCTGAAGAAAAACCTCGTGGTTTCACTGACAGAGTAATTTGTGCTTGTAAAGAGCCTGCTTCACTTATTTAGAACACAAGAAGTTCCACCTAAACATAAGGAAAATCTTCATTAGTTCTTAACTGAGCAGTGGAGCAGGCTTCCCAGAGAGTTTGTAGAGTCTCTTTCTGTGGAGAGATTCCAAACCCACCTGAACATGGTGATCCTGGGCAACCTGCTCGGGGTGACCCTGCTTTAGCAGTGGGGGCTGGACTGAATGATCCCCAGAGGTCCTTTCCAACTTCCACCATACTGGGATTCTGGGGTTTAACCTTTACAAAGCAGCTGGATGCACGCAGGAGTGAAGTGACCTGCTCAGACTTGCTGGAACAGACTCACAAACAAGCCCTGTAATTTCCTGCTCCTCCTTCAGCATCTTTAGCTGCTGATGCTCCTTCCCTGCTGCTGAACAATGTTTGCACACCAGCAAAAGGAAACACTTAGCTGTGCAAATGCTTCTCCTTCTGCATCTTTAGCTGCTGATGCTCCTTCCCTGCTGCTGAACAATGCTTGCACACCAGCAAAAGGAAACACTTAGCTGTGCAAATGCTTGACTTCATCACCTGAGCTTCAGAGTTTCTTGGCTTTCATTCAAAACCTTTGCCTGAGCTATAAATTAGTCTTGCCTAATATAATTGAACAAGACTCAAAAAGTCTTTTCTCAGCTTTCTTTAAAGCCTTAATTCATTCCATGATTGCATTGTGCAGTCTTTAAAGAGCCTAGGAAATTGTCTAGCAGTTGACTTCCCTTTTAACATTGACTTTCTATTTATGAATTGTTACAGTAAAAAGTGTGACAATTGCCTGCTTTCCAGCAAAGGCTTCATTTAAAGATGGCTTGGGTTTTTTTTCCAATGTCTTTCTTTGTACCCAAACTCTCATACAGTTAAAAAAAGAAAAGAAAATTGATGTTTTCCCCAGAAGCAGAAGGTTTTCATTTGTGGAAAGAATTATTTGCAAACACAAACTCTTGAGGACCATAAAGGCTGGGAGAACAAATCCTCCTCCTGCAAACGCTCACTATTTAGCTTTTTCTGCTGCCTTGCTGGCTGGGTTGTGCAAGTCTGGACCCCAGGACACAGTGCAGTGTCACTTCAAACCCTCACTGTTGAGCTTTTGCTGGTGAGCTGCTGGCTGGGTTGTGCAAGTCTGGACCCCAGGACACAGTGCAGTGTCACTTCAAACCCTCACTGTTGAGCTTTTGCTGGTGAGCTGCTGGCTGGGTTGTGCAAGTCTGGACCCCAGGACACAGTGCAGTGTCACTTCATCTCCAGGTGACTTTGCACACTGCTGGAGCTGATGCCTCTAAAACCTCTTCAAAGCTGGTGGAAAGCTTCTCCCCACTCTGCTTCAAGAGGAGCTGGTCTGGGATTCCAGGACTAGATACTCAAAGGTCTTCTAGAGTAGACTTGGATAGGTTTTCAATAGGATTTATTACGACACTAAAACTTCAAGCATCAGTGTCATGAAACTAACTATGGCTGTCAGAGAACAACTATGGGATCCTTTGGGTCCTTAGATTGCTTTACAGCTGTCTACAACTGCCTGAAGGGACGTTGTAGCCAGGAGGGGGCTGGTCTCTTCTCCCAGGCAACCAGCACCAGAACAAGATGACACAGCCTCAAGCTGCACCAGGGGAGGTTTAGGCTGGAGGTGAGAAGAAAGTTCTTCCCAGAGAGAGTTGTTAGCCATTGGAATGTGCTGCCCAGGAAGGTGGTGGAGTCTCCATCCCTGGAGGTGTTCAAGAGGGGATTGGATGTGGCACTTGGTGCCATGAGGTGTTGGGTGACAGGTTGGACTTGATGATCTTTGTGGTCTTTTCCAACCTTATGGATTCTAGCATTCTGTATTTGGCTGTAGGTCTCTTCTCCCTAGTATCAAGTAATAGTACAAGAGGAAATGGCCTCAAGTTGCACCAGGGGAGGTTCAGATTGAACATTAGGAAAAATTTCTTTACTGAAAGAGTGGTCAGGCATTAGAACAGGCTGCCCAGGGAGCTGGTGTGGCATCACCATCCCTGGAGGTGTTCAAAAAAGCTGGTGCTGGACTTGATCATCTTAGAGGTCTTCTCCAGCTGAAACAATTCTATGATCGCTCTGGCCCCGGGAAGGAGGATTTAGACAGTGTCCGGGTTAATTTTCCTCTTGAAAGTCCTAGGGTTTATGGAAAGGACAGCTTGTGTGATACTAGATCTAAAGGAGTTCTGTACTCAGGGCTGTTTGGATGCACAAGTGGAGGCCTGGCCTCACCTCTGTTTTCATCCAGAACAGTTCTGTCTGATTGTTATCTCCATTAAAACTGGTGTGCTGGCATCACCCAGCAGATCCAAGGTGTCTGCTCAGCACCACGATGGATGGTGGCATGCAGCATGAGCGACATGCAGAAGGACAGCGCTGTGCACGGAAAGGCTTAGCACTGGCTGCTCTCTAGTGTGAAAAAACCAACCCCAGCGTCCCCAGCCCTGTGACTGTGTGCTAAATCTGCATGAAAAGCAGAAAATCCAATACTCTGATGTTTGCCCCTGGCAGGAAAGGATGAAACACTAACCCACTTCATGCTGCTGTCGCTCCTCTAATCAGTGCAGTCCTAAAAGCCGTTCAAGCACCAGGCTGGCAGCATCTGTGGGATGGGATTAGTCCTCAGGACTGAGCTATGCTTTGTCTGTGCAGAGCCACAACTGTGCCTTCCAGCACTGTGACACTCAGAGCCCTGAAACACTCTTTGCCTGCACTCTGCAGGATGGTGATGATGTGGATGGTGCTGAGGGTGGGATCTCAGCAGAAATCTCTGCCTAGAAGGCATGGCCTTCAAGTCCCCATGAAGCAACCACTTGATGGATGCAAAGACATAGCAGAGATACCCTCTGTGACTCAGACTGTCCTCTGAGGTACACCATGTTCCCAGTCCCCCAAGGCAGTGATGCTGACCTTCCCAGCACCACCTTGTTGGCCCTGGGAGCCCTGCCTTGCCCAGACATTGAGCCTCCCTGGATCTCTCACAGTGACACGCTTTTCACCCTAGCTTTATCTTAAACCTCTAAACCAAAGGTGATTTTAATTCCAGGTGAAACATGAAGCATTGAACCTACACAGGGTTTTGCAGGACACAGAAGACAGAGCAAATCTGGGGCTGGGGCTTCATGAGAAGGCAAATGGAAATTTAAAGAAATGAAGCCACAGTTCTGGAAGGGGAAAAAAATGCAGCTATCAGCCTCTCTTGGTCAGATCAACAAAAGTCAGAGTTTGGGTGAGATTAGAGAATTCAGCATGATGTGAGTTTTCTTCTTCCTTCCAAACAGGAGCGAAGGAGAGACACAGGAAGGCACCAGAAAAACCAAGCGACACAAAAGCAGAAGCCAGGCCTGGGTTTGTGACCCTCCCTACATCTTTTAGAGAGAAGACTGCTCCCCTGGCTCTGCTGAGCTCCATGCTGACGTGATTGGCTTTTCCCAAGCTGTCCCTCAGATGATTTGGCTGCTGTGGTTTCCCTGGGTTACCACTAAAAGCAGACATCAACTCACTCACAATGGTGATGGAGAAGATGAGCGTATAACTTCATGCAGGGATTCTCTGGGGGGCTTAGGTGAGTAAAAACTTAGGCTAAAGGCTCTTCCTGGAGATACAATAGCAAGTTAAACCCTTCCACTGAATGTATTTGCAATAAAAATGCCCAGAATCAGAATTATTAATATTTGCATTGTAAGAGTTTTGATGAGAAAAAATGTTCCTTTGCTGAGCTTGGCAGAGACTTTTGATGTTACATCTTGTGTTTTCCCAAGAGTTGGTGTTCTTTTTTGGTAAGCAATAGAGTCCCACACAACAAATGAAGGGTGAGATGCTGGCCCAGCAGCAGCAGGGTGTGGTCTGCCTTGCCACCGCATCCCACCGGGTCTGCCTTGCCACTGCATCCCACCAAGCTGGGATCCCTGGAACTAGCAAGGGCAAAACCCTTGTAGTGGACATGGGAGCACCTGAGGGATAATTTTAGCTCTGGATTATGACAGCACTTTTGGGTCAGACACCAGAGATGTTCCCTTGCTGCCTGATAAATGAAGTGACAGCAGGTCACTGGAGACGTGGCCCTTTCCAGCAGTCAGCTGTGGTGTTCAGAGCAAATTTCCCCCCTTCCTCACCAGGAGTATGATGAGGACAATGAAAACAGGGAGAAGTGTTGATGATGGTAAGCTGGTAAAACCTCACCCAGATCAGCTGAACATCTCTCATAGTTCATCTCCCTGCAGTATGCCTGCCTGCAGCTGGGAAATGCTCTGAGTTTGTGCCAGCCTTTCCACTTCCTGCTGGGGAGGACTATCAGTGCAGAGACTCCTCTCCGCTCCAGCCTCCCGCTGAGGACATGCCTCTCAAGAAAAGGTTGAGAAACCCAAAAGGAGCTGAAAACTATCTCAGGAGGAGATTTGTCTTCAGTGGTTTCCTGGAAGTGATGATGGAGAGGGCTGAGGATGGAGGGCATCATTTGATTTGTGGCTTTGAGCACATCAATGAAACCACGGAGCTGGGATTTAACAATCTACCCCATTCTGGCTCACTTCATTTCCAATGGAAATGGAGGAAAAAAAAAAAGGTAAATTATCCTCCCTCTGACTGTGGAGGCAGCATTGTTAGCATATGTCAATCAGAAAAGCACATTCTGCCACATCAACATACAGCTGCCAAAAAAATCTTATTTGACTAAATGTACTTCACCAAATTACCAGCTCTCTCGCTCAGGGGCTGGAATTAGCAGGGTTTTAACCACTCAGTGGATAATTTCAGCCTCTAATAAGCCCAGAGCCACATTCCTGGACACATGAACCTGTGAAAGACAAAGCAGGAATGGGAAAGGCGCAGAGCGTTGGCATGCCAAAAGGAGCATTTGGCAATGGCACTCAGTGTTTGATGCTCACAGGATGTAGCTGATGAAGAATCCAAAGGGTTGATTCCACCCCTCTCCCCCCCCCAGTAAATAAATTACCATCTAATTAAACCCCATCTTCACACTGCTTCCCAAATTCCCATGCCAAGCATCTATCTGTTATCAGCTAAATGCCATTCCTTAGATATTAGAGGGCAGGGGAGGTCTGTGTTTGGGAGTGATGGAAGAAAACAGCAACTGCTTTTGTAGCTGGAACCTGGTCCAGGGAGAAATGTGAAAGCTGAAAAGCTGCAGCCCAGGAAGGGAATTCAGCTCTTCTGAAGTTTTTTGTGAGGGGTTTTATTAAATTCAGAGTATATTGTTTCAGAGTGTAGATTTTTAATAGGAAAAAAAACCACCTTTCCAATCTTTCCTCTCTCAAATGATTCATTTAAGAAATATCTACCTTAAACCTGCAGGAGGAAGCTTGAAAGAGCATAGGAGTGAGAGAATAAACTAAGCAACCTGAAACTAGTATCCAACACCAGCAGGGACCTGCTCTGCAGGATATGGGCACTGGTCCTTATCTCGGATAAGAGCATCCTGGTGTGAGGACACAGATCCTGGATAAATAGGAACAAAGCCAAGTGCTGAAGCCTGTGTGTAGATCTGGAGCTCTAACAGCACATTGAGAGGGAGCTCGAGCTCTACACAGTGCCAGCTCTAACTCAGGCAGGTTTGCCTGTCACGTTTTATTTCTGGTGGCTGCTATCTCAGGCAGCTGTGACCGAGTGATCTGGTGTGACACAGCTGTCACCCTCGGCTGGTGACATGGGTAGGTAGCCCTAGGTGCCCTGCGCAGGCTCGCTTGGCTTCTGCTTGTGGATGCGGTCGGATCCTGCATCCCTTGCACCACCAGACAGCGTGACACAAAGCACATTGCTGTGGGACATTCATCAGAAGTGACTCTCCCCTTGACCCGTAACCATGGAAATATCTGGTGGAGGTCCTGGTGATGGCACATTATATTCCCTCATTAACTTAATGAATAACCAAAGGAAAGATTAACAAACCCCAACTACTATTTTCCATTTCAAACGTTGTGAGAAACCCTCACAAAAGCCTCTGGCTGTTCTCACACCATAAGCCCCTTGCCTCTTCTGCCCCACCTGTGGGTCAGTATGGATTCCCTACATCTTAAGATGAGAGGAAATGGCTTCAAGTTGCACCAGGGGAGGTTCAGAAGGGATATTAGGAAAATCTTTGCTAAAAGTGTGGTCCTGCATTGGAACAGGCTGCCCAGGGAGGTGGTGGAGTCACCATCTCTGGAAGTGCTCAAAAAATGTGTGGGTATGGCATTTTGGGACATGGTTTAGCAGGTGTGGTGCTGTTGAGTTGCTGGTTGGACTTGATGATCTTAGAGGGCTTTTCCAATGAGGTAACAGAGTGGGATGGTGTGCACTGCTTCAATCTCGCCTCGAAGAGTTCCCTATTCACCTCTGAGAGACCAGCCCAGAGAGATGAGGAGCACCTTCACTCTCTGCCAGCAAGGCCTTTTCCAAAGTGTTAAATGTCAAGCCCAGACGTTTCAATCAAGGTTATGATGCTTGAAACGTTGCTCAGAGGTAGCCGGTGTCAAAATGTACAATCAGCTCAAGTTACAGAAGGCAACCTTGAAGATGGGACACAGCTGCGCAGGGACAGGGAGATGGATGGCAACCACAAGCAGCTAAACCTCTGGGAATCAGAGCAGTGATGTGAGTGTGAGCCTGATCTGAACACAGAAACAAGCAGGACAGCCAGTATCTGTCATACAGGGGAAAAGAAAGCAAAGCAAAGCCTCAAACACAGCCCGCCCAGTCCACCTCTGATTAAACAGCTCAGCAGACTTTCTTGATTTTCAGCTCAAATTGGCCAAACCTGAGTATTTTGGACCTCTTCAGGAGTCCCAGTTTGCTACATGCTTTGGACAGGGTCTGGGAATAGGACCACAGCTACTGTTGCTTAGGTGGAGAAAGGGAGCGTGCAAGACTGAAGATAAACTCTCAGATGGAGCTGAGGGATGCTCCCAAGTGACCAAGCCCTGTCCTCATGATGCTACTGCCTTGCAGCCATTAAAATCAATGAGACTGGTCCTGAATTGCATGGCAAGGACTGGCAAGCCTCTGTCCTGACACATCTATTTACTGCCTTTGTTCATTGAAAGAAAACCCCTCAAAAGACAGCTTAGAAGATGTAAAAGACTTGTGCATGAGCTCTGGCTGCTTTCTTCTGTGTAGCTGTTTCAGGTTTGGTATTGGTAGATCTTTCTATCAGAAGTCAGGTGTTTCTATCACAAATTTGATGTTTCTAGCAACAGTCAGATGTTTCTACCAGAAGGAAAGGTATGTTAAGTACAAGACTTATGGTGACAGCCTGTGCTATACTTTGAGAGCCACAAGGTGCAAGTACCTGCAACCTACTTCAAAAAAAGGGGACTTTTCTAGTGCCTACAGGGACCACTGGTCTGGAGCACAAGCCCTATGAGGTGAGGCTGAGGGAGTTGGGGTTGTTTAGCCTGGAGAAGAGGAGGCTCAGGGGAGACCTTATTGATGTCTATGACTCCCTGAAAGGAGGTTGTAGACAGGAGGGGGTTGGTCTCTTGTCCCCGGCAACCAGCACCAGAACAAGAGGACACAGTCTCAAGCTGTGCCAGGGGAATTTTAGGTTGGAGGTGAGGAGAAAGTTCTTCCCAGAAAGAGGAATTGGCCATTGGAGTGTGCTGCCCAGGGAGGTGGTGGAGTCACCGTCCCTGGAGGTGTTCAAAAAGGCTTGGACGTGGCACTTTAAGCCATGGTTTAGTTAGTCATGAGGTGCTGGGTGATAGGTTGGACTTGATCTCTGAGGTCTTTTCCAACCTTATTGATTCTATGATTCTATGATTCCATGATTCACTGGCAAGCTGGTGGTCTCCTCCTCTCCTTCTGTGCTGGCTGGATGCCTCTGATGTTGTCTCCAACTGGCCAACACCAGACATCAACTCTTCCAAAGGGCTTAATTTAGCTCTAGCATTGAGATCAGGAGGAGGATCTGCTTAAACTCTGTTTCCATTAGCATTTTGTGTTTGCTCCAGAGCAGTGATGTTTTCCTGGTAACATTCTTTCCCTCTTTAGATCCACAGCCATCAGGAAAGAATGACCAGTCATTAAGATGTTAAGATGGGCATTAAGATGTTAAGAATAACCAACATGTAACATTTCCAAGCCCTCGTGTGGTCCCACACTGATGAACTATAATGGGGATGCAGAGCAGCTAATGATCTCGAGAAGTCAAATTAATCACACACTCTGCAGGAGTTAATCAGATACAGACCAGATGGAAATTAATTGCACACTGACAAAAAAATCCATCATATCTCTGTGGCAAAAACATTCCCCCACCTTCTCCATTCATAAATCTCCCTCCATGGAGAAAACATTTGTTCACAGAAAATGACAGCTGATGCAGGACAACTTAAATGGCTTTCTTGCTCATGATGGCTTGGCAAAGATGTCACAGTGCTGAGTAATGGTGGCATTCCTGAGCTTGACTGGGTGCCTGAAGCGATCATTTCACCTCATTTCTATGCATAGTTACCTTCCTGTGGCCCCAAGTATTTTTCAGGTTGGTGATTAGCAATGGCAAAAAGGTGTGATTCATACAGAGGTGTTTGACAGAAAGCTTGTTATTCCTAATTGTACACGGGGGTAGTACCAGGCAACCAGCACCAGAACAAGAGGGCACAGGCTCAAGCTGTGCCAGGGGAGGTTTAGACTGGGTGTTAGGAAGAAGTTCTTCATAGAAAGAGAGCTTGGCCATTGGGATGTGCTGCCCAGGGAGGTGGGGGAGTCACCATCACTGAAGGTGTTTAGGAGACTGGATGGGGTGCTTGGTGCCATGGTTGAGTTGATTAGATGGTGTTGGATGATGGGTTGGATGTGATGATCTTGAAGATCTCTTCCAACCTGGTCAATTGTATTGTACTGTATTGTATTGTATTGTATTGTATTGTATTGTATTGTATTGTATTGTATTGTATTGTATTGTATTCTATTCTATTCTTCTTCTATTCTATTCTATTCTATTCTATTCTACTCTCTACTCTATTCTATTCTATTCTATGTATCAAACTCCTTGGGGAATTTCAGAACTCTTCATTACCTTGCTAAATACCAGGGAACCTTCTTCATTATAAGTATCACACACACACAGTATCACCAAGACTGGAAGAGACCATAAGTAGTCATCAGAGAAAAAGCTCCTCCTTTCCTGACCTTTGGACATCAAATCTGAATGCTTCTTCTGATTCCAGCTCCCAAAGAGTGAGGAAACCTCTGAAACTCAGGAAATCCTGGAAATAAGAGGTGAAAAAAACCCTGAAACTCAGGAAACCCTGGAAATAAGAGGTTGGAGAATGGGCACATGGGAAGGTTTTAAGATTTGCCACTCCCTGTTGCAGCATGTACAGCATGGATATTCAGCTTTATCACTCAATAAAACCGAAGAATGAAGTAATGCTTATTGAGAAAAATGAACAAGTAAGCCAGTTGCCTCCAGAACCCCCAAGCACAAGAAAAAAAGCCTCCAAGGATTGCACTTGATGATGATGGGTTTGGGGGTCTTGCACATCTCACTTCAGTTGACCTAGGGCCTCCTTCCACTGATTTAGGAGGAATATATGGAAGCCAAATTGGAAAGATTTTGGCCCAGGGTGGTTGCTGCCTCCTCAGACCTGGTGAGGGAGGAAGGAAAAAAGTGACAGCTGCAGCCATGATCCTCTGTCATGTCATCATTAACCTGAAAGCTTCAACTCTTTCCCCCCTCTTCCTCCTTCAGGAAATCTTCCTTCTTAGTTTCCTGCAGTTGGGTACATTGAGCTACAAGGTAAATTAATTACATTTACCCAATTTTGCTTGCAAACAAGAATGAAGTCAATTTGTATGCTGTCAGTTGGCTGGCCTCAGCTTTGCTCCTCAGATCTAGTTATCCACAGCACTACTTAGGACGATATTTTTGGCTAAACAAAATCTCAGTAAATAATGTTCTTGATTTTCCCTTTGAACATCCAGGCCTTGTCTACCATTCCCCCTCACTCTCTCCAGCAGTGATGTTCCACTGAAGGGGAAAATGAGTATAGTAATTCAGCTTCAAATGGCAAGTTGGAAACATGCTTTCAATAGTTTACCAGTTGGATTTCAGTTCTCACTATCTGCTGGTATTTGGGCTCCTACTTGTTTTGGCCAAAGGGATATTGCCCATCACAATATATTTTGTTTGCTCCACTTCTGCTGCTTGTCAGCCCTTTAATAAATGTTCACACAGCGCCCAATGCGTCTGATGTCTGAGTAATCCTAACCACAGAATCAGAGAATTGTCAGGGTTGGAAGGGACCTCAAGCATCATCCAGTTCCAACCCCCTGCCATGGGCAGGAACACCTCACACTACAGCAGGTTGCTCACAGCCACATCCAGCCTGGCTTTAAAAACCTCCAGGGATGAGGCTTCCACCACCTCCCTGGGCAACCTGTGCCAGTCTCTCACCACCCTCATGGGGAAGAAATCCAGGCTTTGCAGTTGCTTTGTGTCTGTCCTTTTGCCTATCTTCTCTTCCACCAGGCACTGCACAGCCTGTTGGGGCTCACAGGGTGGACATTTATCCCAAGAAAGTACCTCCATGACTTGGTGCTTCCCCTGGTTGAGGCTGCTGTTCTCTGTAGCTATTGATGTCCTTATTAAAACCATGCAAATCATCTTCTTTCCTATGCTGTTAGTCACCACTGCAAGGGCTCAGCACATCTGATGCTCCTGTAACAAAGCTGGTGAAGGGTTTAGAGAACAGGTCTTATGAAGCATGGCTGAGGGAACTGGGATTGTTCAGCCTGGAGAAGGGGAGGCTGAGGGGAGACCTCATTGCTCTCGGCAGCTCCCTGAAAGGAAGTCGAGTGAGGTCTCTTCTACCAGCTAACAAGAAATAGCACAACAGGAAACAGCCTCAGGTTGCACCTGGGAGGGGTTTAGGTTGGACATGAAGAAATATTCCTTCCCTGAAAAGGCTGTCAGGCCCTGCAACAGGCTGCTCAGGGCACTGGTGGAGTCCCTATCACTGGAGGGGTTTAAAAGCTGTGGAGATGTGGTGCTGAGGGATGTGCTTTAGTGCTGGGTCAGTGGTTGGGCTTGAACATCCTAAAGATCTTTTCCAACCAAAATGTCTCTATAGTCCCCTAGGACCATATTAAAGCCTTAAGACAGAGACTTTGCTGTAAACCAAGCCAGCAACTAAACTTTCAGGCTGATGCATGAGGCACAGACACTGCAGAAGGATTCAAAAGAGGGTCAGTTAAGAAAAACCCCAACAGATGGAAAGAACAAACCATTCTGCTACTGAAAACCACATTAGGCCTGAATGCTGGTTTTGCAGGTTCTGTCAGGTGAGGTGGAGGTAGATGAGGTGCTGTAGATGCCAGAGATACAATGGAGATGATGGCCAAGACTAATTTATCTGTCAAATCGTGGTTCAGGATCAGCTTTTCTGAAGCTATTTGTAATATTTCACACATGCTGCAAAGTTGCATTAATAAAGCTCGTAAAATAACAGCTTGTCTGCTTAAAATAATGATTAGTTGACAAATGGCTTGAATTTTAAATCCATGAGGAGCTTTGGTTAGCACTAATAAATGTTGATTAAGGTGGCAATTAAAACTCTAACAATCTCTCTGGGGGTCTGAACTTTAAAGCTGAAGTTTGGAGCCTTCCTCAATTTACAGAGGGAACACTGCAGTTCCTCCCCAAGCTGCAGGATTAAGCTGTGGCAGCACACATCTTTTGTCTAGGTGGTTTTTGTGGTAGTGTACACAAACTAATTGCAGCCTAAGGTAGCTCCACAGCCACGGGCAGCACCCAGCACCCATCCTAGTCTAACATCTGATCAACTCAAAACCGCTGTAGAGCAGTGACACTTAGCAGTGCAGGCTTTTGACTTTCTCTTGAGTAAGTTAAGGCTGCAAGACCCTCTTGAAGTCCCTATTTCCATGGCAGTCCTTCCCAGACAGCAGTACCTCTCCCTCTTCTTATCAGGCTTTGAAGTGAGCTGGAGAGATCTCCATCTCTCCTTCAAGATGTGCTGTTTCGGAAACAAGTGAGGTCAAGTAGCACTGAGTGCCTGCTCATGGCTCCTGAATCTCTTTCCTGCTTCTCTGAGAGACCCAACTATGCATCTCTTAATCAGGATGATTGGATGAGCTACAAAGGAAAAGTGTTGACTAGGTAGAGTCTTGAGGAAGACTGAAATTATCTCCCTCTGTTGTGCTTGAGCACTGGGACCAAGGCAAATCAAGAAGCACATTGGTATTTATAGGCTTATTCTCCTGATTTATCATCGTGGGACTATTCATGGAGGTCTCAGGTTCTTTATGTTCTCACTAAACCTGAGGAAAATTCAGCCACTTCTCTGCAGTTCTTCTATTTTTTGAAGGAGAAAAGCACATTTGTATTTCACAGAGCACCTCTTTCAGGCTGGCCAAATCCTTTGGGGCTTTTCATTTTACTTTGCCCTCTCAGTTTTGCTGTGGGGAAGACACAAATCTAACACAGAGCCAGGTTTGTTTTTCTTCCTTTATCACACCTGAGCTGTGTGCCCACTGTTAATGGCATTTCATCCCTCAGCTCATAAGATGAATGCCAGTGTGCCAATGGGACAAAGATAGGAATACAGTGTGAAGTATGTGGAGCCAGAGTCAGAGGAAGCTGCAGCAATGAGGGGAGGGCTGGAACCCCTCTGTTGTGAGGACAGGCTGAGAGAGTTGGGGTTCACAGAATCACACAGAATCACCAAGGTTGGAATAGACCTCAAAGATCATCAAGTCAACCTGTCACCACAGACCTCATGACTAAATCATGTCACCAAGTGCCACATCCAATCCCCTCTTGAACACCTCCAGGGATGGGGACTCCACCACCTCCCTGGGCAGCACATTCCAATGGCTAACCACTCTCTCAGTGAAGAACTTTCTCCTCACCTCGAGCCTAAACTTCCCCTGGTGCAGCTTGAGACTGTGTCCTCTTGTTCTGGTGCTGGTTGCCTGGGAGAAGAGACCAGCCCCCTCCTGGCTACAACCACCCTGGAGAAACAAAAGGTCCAGAGACACCTTCTGGTAACCTTTCAGTGCTTAAAGGGGCTGATAATAAAGGTGGGGACAGAATTTGTAGCAGGACCTGTTGTGACAGAACAAGGGGTGATGGTTTTAAGCTAAAAGAGGGAAAATTTAGACTAGATAGAAGAGATTTTTTTACACTGATGGTGGTGAGACCATGTCCCAGCTTTCCCAGAGAAGTGGTGGCCATTCCATCCCTGGAAATCATGAGCTCCCTTAGAGAAACTAAGGGAATTATTCATGCACAGACTCCCAGACTACTTCAAAGGGCCTATTTAATATTTTTACAGTAATATTATGCACTCTGCTGCTCTCACTGTAGAATTACAGGTGTCAACCTGAGGAGGTGAGATGGAGACATGTTTCTGGCCATTTTGCCAGGAAGATGAGACAGAGGGGCTGCAGACAAGACCTGGCATCTCCAAGGAGCTCAGGGGATGTGCTGGTTTCCATCTCTGACAAGCCACCACACAAAACCTTGAGGGTAAATCAGCAGGTAAATCCACATGTAGTAGGGACACTATGGAATTCCATTTTGGCTCAAAGCAATGAGCAAGGAAAAGTGATGACCGAGAGAGAAATCCTTAATAGCAGAGATAGAGAGGGAAGCAGATATGAGAGCCATGCTTCTTTTTTGGTTAATTAAAAGCCAGTGTGTTAAACAGGTCAGGGCTCAGTGGGCTCCAGGTCCAAAGCCTGACTGGGCAGCTGGAATCAGAGAATGGTTTGAGTTAGAAGGGACCTTGAAGATCGTTTAGTTCCAACCCTCCTGCTATGGGCAGGGACACCTTCCACTGGACCAGGTGGCCTGGAATACTTCCAGGGAGAGGGCACCCACAACTTCCTTGGGCAACCTGTTCTGGTGTCTCACCACCCTCACTCTGACGAGTTTCTTTCTAACACCCAGTTGAAATCTCCCCTCTTCCAGCTTAAATCCATTATCACTGCAAGCAAAGCCCCTCCTCAGCCTTCTTGGAGGAAGTTGTGGAAATCTACCACAGCTCCAAATCACAGAATCATAGAATCAATAAGGTTGGAAAAGGTCATCAAGTCCAACCTGCCACCCAACACCTCATGACTACTAAACCATGTCACCATGTCCAGTCCCCTCTTGAACACCTCCAGGGACTCCACCGCCTCCCTGGGCAGCCCGCTCCACACAGTCTTTCAGCAAATGATCCCAAGGCAAAGCATATCAAGCCAGTCAGGGCTCTCAGCTGTGAACCCCAGCAAAGCCCAGGCCTGCCTGCATTTCAATTCCTCCAAAAAAATTGATTTTCCTGGTTTTCAAAGTGCAAAATGAACATGTGGGACCGAATGCTGTCGGATAAGACTGCAAATGAGACTAATAGGCCAAATGTCAGATTTGTTTCTGGTGTAGCTGCTGAGGAGTTATTACTGAGCATGGTCTTTATGTAACCTACTTTGCTTTAAGGCTTAATCCAGGCACCAGATGACTGGCATGAGGAAGGTGTTTTGTCTGTGGGGTTATAAATTTCTGTTATATTTTTCTTTGGACCTCACCCCAAAGCATCTAGCTGCAGCCAGCATCTGAGACTGGCTGAAAGTCTGATGGATGAGGCAAGTCTGAGGTGCTGGGTTAATTAACTCCTTGGATTCAGTGTGGAGCTGTGGCTGCCTGCAAAGGTATAAATTGCAGTTCTTTACATGATTCTGATTGCAGCTTTAGAGAAATCTCTGTTTCCCCACAGCAGTTCAGACTCCGCTATAGCAATCTGCAGCCTGGTAACAGGAGAGATGTTTTTCAGGTTTAACTTTCTCACACACCCACATGGGTCCATGCAGGAGTGGATGAAAAACACTGACCTAGAAGCTGGGGTAGAAATAAAATTCCAGCACTTTGACTTCTGCAATGCATGAATCAGGAGCTAAATCTCTGCAGGAGCCCGGGAACTTACATTCCTGAGTGTGGCTGCCGACAGCATCATCCTTTGCTCACAGAGACATTGCAGGTGACCTTGCTGGCACTTGCTTGCACTGGCCTTTGCAACATGTTAACTAAAATAATTCCCTTTTCTAGGCACAAGGATTTCAGGGTGAAAATTGCTGCTTTTATCCCCTAAGGCAAGCTTCACTGACGCAAGACTCAGGCCCAGGGAGAAGCAATTCCTCTCCAAGCAGCTGTGGAGGTAGAGGCCTCTCGGAAGAGGAGGTGATTCAGCAAGACAAAATAATCACAGTGTCATGGATGCAACAAGGATTTCCCTGTTAATTATCTAACTGGCTAATTAAGGGGCTATTTTTTTATTAAAATGAATTCTCATCTTTGTAGAAGACCTGACTTTAGACGGGGATGCACAGAAGTGTTTATCACTGATGCCCTAAGATGCTAATTTCCCACTGTTGTGACTTGTAATCAAGATCAATTTTCCCTGACTTATCCTCCAAAGGAAAGACTTTACACCAGTTTTGACATTTAAATTACTTTAGATTTGCAAGTCCAATATTGTCATAAATATTCATAGCCCAAAGTGAGTATTTAGCCTCTATTTCTTTATTTTATGTTATTTCTAATTCAATCCCAGGAGCTGGTTTCAGAAGAAGCACAGAGAAATGAAGCACCTTTTGTTTGGAGCACCGGGAAGCCTCGGGCTTTGCTGCCCCGACTCTGAGCTGGCACGTTACGTTTGATGCTGCTGTTGAACAAAACTGGGTGACAAAAGTCATCCTTTGATCCTTTTCCTTATGTCTGCTTGTAAAAAGCTGTTGGACACCACTGCTACTGTTTCAGCATGTGCCGTGTCCATTGTGGCATGAAATGAGGAAAGGTTGGTTGCAAAGCAAGGAAGCAGCTCTCCAGGCAGCTGCCAGCACGAGCTGCTGCTGTAGCCAGCATGACTGTGTCTGGTCTCTCCTTGGGCAGGCAGAACATTGAGGCTTTGACAGTTATACACTGCACTGGTTAGGTCACACCTCGAGTACTGGGTCCAGTTCTGGGCCCCTCAGTTTAGGAAGGATGTTGACTTGCTGGAATGTATCCAGAGAAGGGTGACGAAGTTGGTGAGGGGTTTGGAACACAAGCCCTGTGAGGAGAGGCTGAGGGAGCTGGGGTTGCTTAGCCTGGAGAAGAGGAGACTCAGGGGTGACCTTCTTGGTCTCTACAACTACCTGAAGGGAGGTTGTGGACAGGCAGAGGTTGGTCTCTTCTCCCAGGCAATCAGCACCGGGACAAGAGGACACAGTCTCAAGCTGTGCCAGGGGAGGTTTAGGCTGGATGTTAGGAAGAAGTTCTATACAGAGAGAGTGATTGCCCATTGGAATGGGCTGACCGGGGAGGTGGTGGAGTCACCATCATTGGAGGTGTTCAGGAGGAGACTGGATGGGGTGCTTGGTGCCATGGTCTAGTTGTTTGGGTGGGTTGGATTGGCTGATGGGTTGGACGTGATGATCTTGAAGGTCTCTTCCAACCTGGTTTATTGTATTGCATTGTATTGTATCGTATCGTATTGTATTGTATTATACAATGAGAAGACGCTGTCCCTGTGAGCACCAACCCCACCCTGGCATGGGTGAGATCTCTGCTGGAAAGAGATGCCTGGGGATCTGTGAGCAAGCACCTTTTTGATGCTTTGTGGCTTTTACCCTGTGAGCTTGATTGTTTGACCTGACCTTTTCCTAACCACAGGCTTGTGACAGGGTGACAGTGTCAGCTTCAGTCTGTTGTCCATAAATATCCCACTTCAACCTAGCAGGTTCTGTGCTAAGGAAGGAACCTGGAGGTACTTATGAATGAAAAGCTGGACATGACCTGGCAATGTGTGCTTGCAGCTCAGAAGCTCATGTGCTTGCAGCTGAGAAGCTCACTGTGTCCTGGGCTGCATCCCCAGAACTGTGGGAAGCAGAGTGAAGAGAGGCTCCATGCTGCTGAGATCCAGCCCACAGTGCTTGATCCAACTCTGGAGTCCTCAGCAGAGGAGAGACATGGAGCTGTTGGAGCATGGCCAGAAGAGGCCACAGCAGTGATGTGAGGGCTGGAACCCCTCTCTTGTTAGGTCAGGCTGAGAGAGTTGGGGTTGTTCAGCCTGGAGAAGAGAAGGTCTCCAGGGACCTTCTCATGGCTTTTCAGTACTTAAAGGGGTTGATAAGAAAGATGGAAACAATCTTTTGAGCAGGGCCTGTTGTGACAGGACAAGGGGTGATGGTTGCAACTGCAAGAGGGAGAATTTGACTAGATGAGAGAAAGAATTTTTCTACAATGATGGTAATGAGACAGTGACCCAGGTTGCCCACAGAAGTGGTAGATGTCCCATGCCTGGAACCATTCCAGCCTGAAACTTCTTGGTTTCAGATCCAGTAAAAACAGAGAGTCTTTCAAGTGATAAGTTCTCATAAAGAATTCCATCTAATGGAAGGTACTCTGGCAATTGTGATATTCTAATTTCAACCTTCTGAGTGCAGAGAATTCTCATCAGTGCTCAGTGTTCAGGTTCTGCAACGAATTTTCATGGAGAGAGAGTAGCAAACATAGCACTGAACTGGTGGAAGCACATTACATTTATTCAGTGTTTTATGGACAAAGACATTAAGTGATTCATTACACAAAACTATCCATTCCCTCCTGGGTACAAGACCATTTTTATTCCTGTTTTTCAGAGGTGGAAAATAAGTAGATCTGATCTGGCTTATTCACAAACATCATCACGATGATGTTCTCTGTTTTCTAGCAAGGCTTGTTTTTCAATGAAGTCTTAAGGTGACCCTGGAAAGTCTGACTTGCCATTCCTCAACCTAACTCTTGGATGGTACTGCTTTGACCACAGGTGACAAGACCATCCATAGAGGAGTTGAGATGCCAGGCTGGCAGACTGAGTACACAGATATGATAAATGAATAAAGCATAACTTAGATTGCAGGAAAACAGCCCATAACTTTTCAGTGGTGCAGAGAGAATTTGACCCACTGGTGATGCTCATGGCTGTTGAAAGGGATTTGTGGTGCCTTGGAGAAGCAACTCTTCTAACTGACCACATTGCTGACTCTGAAACTGAGTCATGGGAATGAAAATACCCACGGCCTCAGTTATCCCACTGGCACTGAATAAGCTGGAGAGGAGGAGGAATATTCAAGCAAGTTGTGCAAGAACAAAAGTGAGTGCTCATTTTCCACCAAACTGATCTTTCTCATGAAGCAATAGAATAGAACAGCATAGCATAGCATAGCATAGCATAGCATAGCATAGCATAGCATAGCATAGCATAGCATAGCATAGCATAGCATAGCATAGAATTAACCAGGTTGGAAAAGACCATTGAGATCATTGAGTCCAACCTATCATCAATGGGTCACAGAATCATAGAATTGAAGAATTGTTAGGGTTGGAAGGGACCTCAAGGATTATCTAGTTCCAACCCCCACTGCCATGGGCAGGGACACTTCACACTACAGCAGGTTGCTCACAGCCACATCCAGCTTGGCCTTATAAACCTCCAGGGATGAGGATTCTACCACCTCCCTGGGCAACCTGTTCCAGTGTCTCACCACCCTCATGGGGAAGAACTTCTTCCTAACATCCAATCTGGAACTACATTTCTAGGTTTTTTGCCATTCCCCCTAGTCCTATCACTCCCTGACACCCTATAAAGTCCCTCCCCAGCTTTCTTGTAGCCCCTTTAAGATACTAGAATGCCACAATAAGGTCTCAGAGAGGAGCAAGCGAGGCTCAGCAAGGGTGACATTGTGGGCAAAGCAAGCAGGGCAGTATACTTTCCTCTGATTGTCTCTCAGCTTTTAAGTGGCTTTAAAAAAATAAGTGTAAGCAATGATGCAAATGCTGCTTCCTTTGTGGCTGATGAAATTAAACCCAGCTGGGAAAGGTAAAGCCCTGCAGGTAAAGCTGGTGGGAATGGGAAGCACCGGTGTGAGTCATTCCCTCCTTTTAGCTTGTATTGAATTACCAGCTCAGGGAAGCATCACTTGATTTTGTTTAAGGTAGAAATTAAACGGTCTCAAAACTCAAATCCCTGCTGGGCTGTTGTTTATAATCAACATGTGAGTGAGAGGGAAGAGGACAATTGCCAAAGCCAGATCTCAGCCAGCCCAGAAGATTTGCTTGCATCACTTTATCGCTGCTGTGCATGTTTTTCTTTGGGGATGTTGTAGACGTTGCTGCTCCTGATTGCACAAGCAAGGTGCTACAGATGGATCACCCAGGTGCAGACATCTCCATGCCAAAGTGCATTTCTCCTGCCTTCTCTTTTTTCCCTTGACCATCTGAATCTTACAGGGCTTGCTGCTGGTTACCCTCCATTCTCTCCCATTAGATCCCGCTCTATTTGGTATTATCTTTGCTGTTTGTAGAGCTACTTTTCATATCCAGCTCCAATCACACTGCAATGCCCCTTTGAGAGTACCCACCCTGGTTTTGAAAACATCTCTCCTCCATGTAACCTTATCCTTATTCATTTCACCTTATTCTTAATAATTTAACCTGGAGAAGAGGAGGCTCAGGGGAGACCTTATTGCTCTCTACAACTACCTGAAGGGAGGTTGTAGCCAGGAGGGGGTTGGTCTCTTCTCCCAGGCAACCAGCACCAGAACAAGAGGACACAGTCTCAAGCTGTGCCAGAGGAAGTTTAGGCTGGAGGTGAGGAGAAAGTTCTTCCCAGAAAGAGTAATTGGCCATTGGAATGTGCTGCCCAGGGAGGTGGTGGAGTCACCGTCCCTGGAGGTGTTCAGGAGGAGACTGGATGTGGCACTTGGTGCCATGGTTTAGTTAGTCATGAGGTGTTGGGTGATAGGTTGGACTTGATGATCTCTGAGGTCTTTTCCAACCTTACTGATTCTATGGTTCTATGATAATTTTCCCTTCTAATTCCTGCACTGATTGATTTGGAAAACCATAGCTACAATGACAGACCTGTGCCTACTTTGACCACTTTAGCAGGTTCACACCTTATACAAGGGTGCTGAGATACACAGGCCACCAGCCCCAAACCCATGGGCAGCACATCCAGGTTTCTGCAGCTGCTGTTGCTACAAGCCTCAAGGCTGCTGGATCTACAAAACCTTTGTTCTGGGTAATTGTGAAACTTCCTTCTCTGATCATTTCTCCTTCTGCATGAAGAAATGCTTTTGGTACTAATGCCTGCACATGATACCAGGACCAGCTTTAATTCTGGAGTTCACACCTAATTTGAGTGTGTCAAAGTTCTGGTGGACTAGAAGTGGTACTTGTAGCCCAGAAGGCAAATACAATACAATACAATAATACAATACAATAAACCAGGTTGGAAGAGACCTTCAAGATCATCGTGTCCAACCTATCAACCAATCCAACCCACCTAAACAACTAGATCATGGCACCAAGCACCCCATCAAGTCTCCTCCTGGACACCTCCAATGATGGTGACTCCACCACCGGGCAGTCCATTCCAATGGGCAATCACTCTCTCTGTATAGAACTTCTTCCTAACATCCAGCCTAAACCTCCTCTGGTGCAGCCTGAGACTGCGTCCTCTTGTTCTGGTGCTGGCTGCCTGGGAGAAGAGACCAACCTCCACCTGTCTACAACCTCCCTTCAGGTAGTTGTAGAGAGCAATAAGGTCACCCCTGAGTGTCCTCTTCTCCAGGCTAAGCAACCCCAGCTCCCTCAGCCTCTCTTCATTCAAGTGTTTCAAGGGCTAGGATCTTTTGGAATTCAAACCCAATTGGAGTGTGTCAAAATGTTTCACGAGCTAGAACCTGCCTGGGGTTTGTCCAAAAGGCATTCAGAAGTTCTGCTCTGCTGCCCAGCTGTTGATAAAGCAGGGATCACACAGATGAAGAAACAAATAAGTAAGATTAGTCTGTTCTTTAATGATACATTCACTCTCACGACCTGAGAAGGAAAATAAAGAGCTTGAATCAAACCTAAAGAGGAGAGGCAGCAGCCATTTGAGTGCTGTCTGGATTCTTTTATTTACAGCCTAGTAGAGATCTTATTAAATACTCTTCCTCCAAGATCTCCTTGGTATATTCCTGGAACAAACAAGAAAAAACATTTGATCTTCAGCAGTGAAGGAACTGGAGCAAACTAAAAAGAAGACAGCCCTGGAAGGCAGATACTTTAAACAAAATGAATCAAGAGAGAATGCCAACAAGACTGCACCTAACTTTTAAGGGGCAATTTATGTATATGTTTATTTATGCATTAACTAAAATGCTTAACAGAAGTGGAACCTGGCTGAGGGTTTGATGAAGATAAATGAGATGTGTTTTGACTCATCACAGGGAGACAGTGAAAGCTGTGCAAAAAAACCCTCCAAAACCAACCAACAAACAAAGCAGAAAGATCTACCTGGAAGATTTAAAAGCTTTGTGCACTTATACTTATTACAGCCTCTCATAAGGTAATAGAAAGTACAAAGGTTGAGTAAATGGGAGTTACAAAAACAGCTGCAAAATGCCTCGGACCTGGAAGGTGTTTCTAATAATGGCAGCAATCCTGATTGCCATGATTAAGTGAAAGACCAAATCTTGTGCCCCTTGAAGCCTCTCAATCCTGTGTTGTCACCTATGAGTAGCTGCTGCACGCACCCTCGCTGCAAAAGTTGTGTCTTGTAGGACCTCTCTGACAGAATGAAGCCCCTGAAGCAAGTGGCAACCCAGAATCACAGACTGGGTTGGGTTGGAAGGGACCTTTCAAGCCCATCTAGTCCAACCCCCCTGCAGTCAGCAGGGACATTTTCACCAAGATCAGGCTGCTCAGAGCCCGAACAACCTGGCCTGGAATGTTTCCAGGGATGGGGCAACTACTAACAGCTGTGCTCTTACTTCTGGTGGTCCCTGGTTCACGCTAGAGCAAACAGGCAACCAGCACCAGAACAAGAGGACACAGTCTCAAGCTGCATCAGGGGAAGTTTAGGCTGGAGGTGAGGAGAAAGTTCTTCACTGAGAGAGTTGTTAGCCATTGGAATGTGCTGCCCAGGGAGGTGGTGGAGTCACTGTCCTTGGAGGTATTCAAGAGAGTATTGGACTTGGTGCCATGGTCTAGTAGGCATGAGGTCTGTGGTGACAGGTTGGACTTGATGATCTTGGAGGTCTCTTCCAACCTTGGTGATTCTGTGATTCTGTGAACTCACACTTCTCACCCAAGTGACAGCTGATGCAAAAGGATGGAGAGTTACAGGCCCAGGAGCTCTGGGTTCTGCCCTTGCTTAAGCATACAGCAGCTGTAGACAACTATTCTCCTTCTGAGAATGGTGAATTTGATGAAAAATTAATTTCTAAGGAAGGAACCCAAAAGCTACTCGAGGGTTGGTGTTAAAATTCAGTAGACAGTATTGACATAAAACAGAAAAAAAGCCTGGAAAAGGAGAGATGCTGAACCATTTTGGGGTTTTCAAGTCAAGCCTTGTTTTCTCTCTGGAAACACTAACATGGTTCATTTCAAAGTATTAAACAACTTCTGGTTTATTTCAGAACTGTCCCTAGCTGAAAACTAAAAATCATGAAAAAGAAAGAAGAAAAAAGATGAGTTATAAGCCAAAAATGAATGGAAGTGATTCACCTCAGCTCAAGCTAGATGTTTTATTTGCAGCCAAAGAGCTGTAGGTCAAAGCCTAAATTAATGGCTTTGTTTATCTGCTCCCTGATAAATTTCCTTATTCATTCTTCTTTTTGTTGGTTTCACCCAACCATATTTTTCCCTTAGAAAATGAATTCCTTCACTACAAAACCACAAACTCCATTGCTCTCCCAAGTGCACGATGAATGACCTCCAGCATAAAGAGAGGATGAAGAAGCAATGGTGTCTCCAGCTCATGAGCACTGGAAGCAGCTCTTGCTGAGAGCAACTGCACCTCCATGATCTCTGACCCTAGTTTGCCTGTGACAAGCACTAAGGACTGAATAAGAGCAGAAAGGAGGATCGCCTTCTGCCACTGCAGCCTGGAGAGACCAGACCAGCATCTGGGGAAAGCCAAGGCAGAGATGTATCACCCTCCTCTGTGCCCTGGGGCTAGCTCTGTATGCTGCAGCAATGCTCTGCTGGGCAATTTCATTAAAATGAGGAAAAACATCTCCAGAAGCACATCCATGCAAGTGACAGCTGACTCCTGGGTAATGACAGCTTGAGAGACAATTATTACAGGCAATCATTTAATAAGAACTGGCATTTTTCATGGAAATACTGATATTGATGAAGTGCAAGGACATTTTCTCCTCAAGTCTGTGGTGTTTCAGTCAAGCCCCTGTCAATGATTGACAGTCATAACTACATTACCCTGACTAACCAACTCTGAACTGCTCAGACTCCTGGAAAGCATTATTTGATGTCCCATCAAAATCTAATCAATGAAATCAGGCTGACCTCCTCACAAACACAACTCCAGTGCCCACTTCAGCCAGGAACCCCACCATCAGACTTCAGAGCATCACTGGATGATGCAAGCCAATGCCAGAGGGCTTTGTGGCTCTCTATATTCACTCACCTCCAGCTTTTCATGCCTTCTTTCACAGAATCACAGAATCAACCAACCAGGTTTGAAAAGACCTCAGAGAGCATCAAGTCCAACCTATTACCTAATATCTAATGCCTCCTGACAGCTAAACCATGGCTCCAAGTGCCACATCCAAGCCCTTTTTGAACACCTCCAGGGACAGTGACTCCACCACCTCCCTGGGCAGCACATCCCAATGGCCAATTACTCTTTCTGTAAAGAACTTTCTCCTCACCTCCAGCCTAAAATTCCCTGGTGCAGCTTGAGAGTGTGTCCTCTTGTTCTGGTGCTGGTTGCCTGGCAGAAGAGACCAACCCTCTCCTGGCTACAACTTCATTTCAGGCAGTTGTAGAGAGCAATAAGGTCACCCCTGAGCCTCCTCTTCTCCAGGCTAAACAATCCCAGCTCCCTCAGTCTCTCCTTGTAGGGCTTGTGCTCGAGGCCTCTCCCCAGCCTCGTTGCCCTTCTCTGGACACGTTCAAGTGTCTCAATGTCCTTCTTAAACTGAGGGGCCCAGAACTGGACACAGGAATCAAGGTGTGGCCTAACCAGTGCTGAGTACAGGGCACAATGACTTCCCTGCTCCTGCTGGCCACACTGTTCCTGATGCAGGCCAGGATGTCATTGGCCTTCTTGGCCACCTGGGCACACTGCTGGCTCATGTTCAGAGCAACATGACCCTAAGGGTCATCCACCTGCTCTGAACTCATTCCAGAGCCTGCTTATCCAACATATCTCTAAAGAAGATCTCATATCATGCTACTTCAGCATTTCGTGGTCATTTATTAGCATCTTTACAGCTCATTAAAAAGTGTTTTCTGCATTATGATTTATTGGGAAATTCCATCTAATCGGGTGCACATGAGAAATGAGCACGAGTGGGACACCTACATCCAACAAGGTTCAGACCAGCTTCGGGTAACTGGTCTGTGCTGTGACTGGATGGACAGTCCCTGTAACTCAAAAAATATTCCTTCACTGCCCTTTCCTCTCCCAGATCTCTCCCAATAGCACCAACACACAATGGCATCACACAATGGCACCAATATAATTGAATCACAGAATTGTTAGGGTTGGAAGAGACCTCAAGGATCATCTAGTTCCAGCCCCCTGCCTTGGGCAGGGACACCTCACACTAGAGCAGGTTGCTCACAACCACATCCAGTCTGGCTTTAAAAACCTCCAGGGATGAGGCTTCCACCACCTCCCTGGGCAACCTGTGCCAGTCTCTCACCACCCTCATGGGGAAGAACTTCTTCCTAACATCCAATCTGGATCTACCCATTTATATTTTTGCTCCATTCCCCTTAGTTCTATCATTCCCTGGCATCCTAAAAAGTCCCTCCCCAGCTTTCTTGTACCCTCTTTGAGATACTGGAATGCCACAACAAGGTCTCCTCAGAGCCTTCTCTTCTCTGGACTGAATAGCCCCAAATCCCTCAGTGTGTCCTCATAGCAGAGGAGCTCCAGCCCTCTGCTTATCCTCCTGGCCCTCACAATCCAGCATGTCCAGATCTTTCCTTTAATAGGCTATCATGGCTTGAACTCTCCTTCTTCATGCATTGAGCAGCTCTTGCCATTTTGCTGCCCCTTTCTTAGCAGGGAACATCAAATGTCTTTATTTCACAGGTATCACCTGGGCTCAGATTAGTCATTCTTGACATGGACATTTTCTGGCTAACAGATTAAGCTTCTCCTACTGAGCACAAGGTCTTTGGATGTCACCTTGTGAGATTTAACGAATCTCTTGAAGTTTGCTATGCACTCAGGCTCTGCTGCACCTACAAAGAAGGGCAGTTGGTGCAGCTCAGAAGCGATGGGGTGAAAACTAACTGCCAGTTGTTGGTGAGATGGAGAGAGATGGTGAGCTGGAGCCAAGGTGGAAGAAAGAGCTAGATCCAAACCAGGATCAAAAATCAACAAATGTATAACACCCAAAGGCTTGCACAGCCACTGGGACCTGCTGGGGCCAGGGGTTTATCTAGCAATCTCCATACTCTGAAGAATCATTTCCTCCCCCTCCTTTTGGCCAGAGCAGGGATTGCTGTTAGTTGGTTTACACAGTGACAGAGTGGAATATTTGGAAAGAATGAAAAAATAATAAACAAACCCGGGAGCAGTTCCATTTCCCTTGGATCTTGCTTAACTTGCTTTAAGGTTTTATTAAGAACAGAGAATTGTTGACAATAAAATTATGCCTCCGTGCTGGGAGAGGTAAAGCAGATTGTTACACACAGAGAGAAGGAAGCTGACTGCTCTCATAAATAAGTCAATGAGTTACTCCTGCTAGACTGGAAGCAGAATGACAGCTCTTCCACATGCTGATGCTCTACTTCTCTGTGACCTTTGGTAAACTTAGGTTTGCTAAAAATACCCCACAAAAGCCCACGTGCTTCAGGGCTCGGAAACGCTTGGAACAGTGGAGGTTTCGAATGGGCACATTCCAGCTCCCCACCTCCAGACCCAGCTGTGTCGAGTATTGCACCTCTGCTGCCATTTCATAGAATCAGAGAGTCAGAGAATGGTTTGGATTAGAAGGGACCTTAAAGATCACCTAGTTCCAACACCCCCACCATGGACAGGGACACCTTCCACCAGCCCACGTTGCTCAAGGCCCTGTCCAGGGAGGAGGCATCCACGACCTCCCTGAGCAACCTGTTCCAGTGCCTCACCAGCCTCACTGGAAAGAATTTCTTTCTAACCTCCAGTCTAAATCTGCCCTCCTCAAGCTTCAATCTAGTCCCCCTCATCTTATCATTACAAGCCCTTGTAAAAAGTCCCTTGCCAGCTTTCTTGTACCGCCCTTCAGGCAGAAAAATAGAGGTCTGGACAATACCTTCACGTGCCCAGATCTCCACTGACCATCTCCACCATGGCTAAAGTGCTTCATGTCCAGGGCATGGGGAAGGCTGATGGAGCCTGAGGCTGCTGAGCCTCTCAAGGGTGGTGTGGATGTGTTGCCTGCTGCATGATGGCCATTTTGGGGACCAAATCACAGTTCTGAGGGCCTGCTGAGCCTTGCCACATTATTTATGGTGAAGATCACTTCAGATTATGTTTCTTTCTAAACAGAATATTTGTGTACAAACCCAGCCTTGGTCTCCTCCCTCCTCTGACTTGGAGTCATAGAATTGTTTTGGTTGGAAGGGACCTCTAAAATCATCAGGTCATCAGCCCAGGACTGCCAGGTCACCACTAAACCACATCCCTCAGCACCACATCTACACAGCTTTAAAATCCCTTCAAGGGATGGTAACTCCATCACTGCCCTGGGTGGTCAAGTCTGTTCAAGGCCTTGACAACCTTTTAGGGGAAGAAATTGTTCCTCATGTCTAACCTAAACCACTCCTGCCTCAACTTAAGGCCATTTCCTCTTGTCCTGTCACTTGTTCCTTGGGAGAAGAGACCAACCCAACCTGTGTCCAACCTCCTTTCAGGGAATTGTAGAGAGACAGAAGGTCTCCCCTGAGCCTCCTTTTCTCCATGCAGAGCAATCTTAGTTCCCTCAGACTTGTGCTCTAGTGACACACCAGAGACAGATGCATGGCAGTGCTAAAATAGGTGATGAAAATTAAAGGGAAGAGGACATGGAGGCCCAGTAAACTCCAAAGCAGAGGTTGGTTTGGGGATGAAAGGTTCCCCATTCCTCAAAATGCACCTTGTGTACAACCAGCCACGACCCCTGCAGCCAGCAAGGGCATGCCACCATTCCTCCCTAAGACCCAAGTGTCATCAGAACCCAGGCTCTTTCTCCCCTTCATTTGCAGTTTGATGTCTGAGATGCACAAGGAAAGAGAAAGCATGGCAATGACAGGGTGATGAATGCTCATCTTTACCCATGCAGAGAATGTTACCAATCAGCCACTCTGTCCCCCTCTCCTTATTGAAAATGCAAACTAACATGAATGAAACAATAATGCTTTAATTAGATGGAAATAGAGAAGCTACTGGAGGATGATATTGTTGCAGCAGCCTGAGGTTCCTGAGCCACATGTAATTACTTTGATAGATAACACACCAAAGGGAGAGTTAAACAACACAGTTTCCACTAACACTTTCTACACCACTCCATCTCCTCTTGCTTGCAGTGATAGAAAACAGGGGCAGTGAGGGTGGGAAATGACTTTCCATCCAATCCAGCAAGGACAGCTTTCTGGGGAGGGGGGGGAGGAGGAGGCAGCTCACACCCCAGTCCTTACCTGTCTGGCACTAAAACAGAAGAAAGAAAAAAAAACCAACAGCCCCACAGCTTCACACCAGAGGATACTCACAAAGCATTAAACAAGGGAAACAGCACATAAACCATGATGAAAAGTTGGGGCTGTGGGAACATGATGTGATATGGAATCAGACCACAATACAAAGCTGGAGGTGTAGGAGCCTGGTCTGACATGGAACCAAACCAAGCTGAAACATTGTGGGTATAGGAATATGGTCTGACAGGGAACCAAAGCATGATGCAAAGCTGGGGGTACAGGAACATGGTCTGACATGGAACCAAAGCATGATGCAAAGCTGGGGGTACAGGAACATGGTCTGACATGGAACCAAAGCATGATGCAAAGCTGGGGGTACAGGAACATGGTCTGACATGGAACCAAAGCATGGTGCAAAGCTGGGGGTACAGGAACATGGTCTGACATGGAACCAAAGCATGATGCAAAGCTGGGGGTACAGGAACATGGTCTGACATGGAACAAAGCATGGTGCAAAGCTGGGGGTACAGGAACATGGTCTGACATGGAACCAAAGCATGATGCAAAGCTGGGGGTACAGGAACATGGTCTGACATGGAACCAAAGCATGGTGCAAAGCTGGGGGTACAGGAACATGGTCTGACATGGTCCCAAAGCATGCAGAAATACTGTGGGTATAGGAACATGGTCTGACATGGAACCAAAGCATGATGCAAAGCTGGGGGTATTGCCAGTGAGGCTGATGTCCATGCCCAGGGAATGGGAAGGAAGAGAGAGCAGCCATGGACTGCCACGCCTTGGAGATAGTCATCCTCATCACTGCCCAGGGCTAGGCAATGAAGTCACTGTGTGTATGAGCAGGTGAAAAAGGAAGAAAAAAACCTGAATGGGGAAACTGAAATGACCCATGAAGAAATTTTTCACAGCTATAAAGACTCTATCTACAAAAGGTAAGTAATGAAAGATTGCCCAAGTCAGCTCTGGTGATAACTTGCACTATGGTGGGCTCCAGGGATCAGGCCACAACTGCAGTACTGTGTCCAGTTTGAGTATTCCCAGTTCAAGAGAGGCAGGGGACTATTGGAGAGAGTCTCACAGAGAAGATGCTGAGGAGACTGGAGCCTCTGTATGAGTACAAAATGCTGAGAGCCCTGGGGCTGTTGAGCCTGGAGAAGAGCAGCCTGAGAGGGGATCTGATCAATATTCAGTAAGAGCTAAAGGGTCAGGGGAAAGGGGCTGGGGCTGGGCTCTTTTCAGTGGTGCCCAGTGATAGGACAAGGGACAACAGGAGTAAACTGGAAGCAAGGAGGTTTCGTCTGAGCATAAGAAACATTCTTTCCTGTGAGGGTTCTGGAGCCCTGGAGCATGCTGCCCAGAGAAGTTGTGCAGTCTCCTTCTCTGGAGACATTCCAAGCCAGGTGTTCAAGAGGTGATTAGACGTGGCACTTGGTGCCATGGTTTAGTAGTCAGGAGGTCTTGGGTGACAGGTTGGACTTGATGATCTTTGAGGTCTCTTCCAACCTTATTGATTCTTTGATTCTATTCTATGATTCTTTTCTAAGCCCACCTGGCCATTGTGATCCTGGGCAAGCTGCAGTGGGTGACCCTGCTTTAGCAATGGGGTTGGACTAGATGACCTCCAGGGTTCTTTCCAACCTCCACCATGCTGTGTTTCTGTGATCAGCCCCTTTGCAGCTGGTGTCTCCAGGGCCACTGAAGCCCAAATTCTGGAGAGGCAGAGCCTGGACCACACACCGGCTCGAGGATTTCAGGTGGGGCCCGCTGCCAACACCGAATGTGTCACCGTGAATCATTCACACACAGGCTCCAAAGTACAAAACTGCTGCCTGAATCATGGCATGAAGCACAAATGTTCCCCTCTGAAAAACAGAAATTCACTGACTCCTTCTGGAGCCAAAAATAGGGGAGGAGGTTACGTAATTGGTTTACTTTGGAAAAATAAGCATTTCAAAGTTCTCTAAACAGCAGTAATTACAGGGAAACCTCTGCTTATTTGATCAGCCCAGTTCTGCTATGGGATTGATGCTGGTGCTCCAGGCAAGGCTGTCTCCTTCACCTTCAATCCACTTAATCACAAAACTTCACCCAACAGCTGGGAGAGGCTGGCAGGGCTGCAGTCTCGCGTCATTTCTGTGCTACTGCCTTCACCATGTGCTCCAAAACCCCATCCCCTTTCCCTGGAATGCTACGTTGGGAGCAGAAGCAGAGGCTGGAAGCATTTGGTGAGTAAGCCTTGGAACAAGCTGAATTCTTAAGGGTGTCTGATGCACATTTCTTTGCTGATTTGCCCCATTTCTAGCCCAAGGAGCTTGGCTGCAGCCAGATGCCACACAACCACAGAATGGCAGGGGTTGGAAGGGACCTCTGGAGATCATCTAGTCCAAGCCGACTGCGAGAGCACAAGCAGGTTTTCAATGACTCCAATGATGGAGACCCCACCACCTTTCCTGGCAGCCTGTTCCAGGGACAAGTTGCAGTTGAAAAGAAGAAATTATAAAGCCATGAATATTTTCAGCTGAATTTCTTGTCTTCTGGGATAATAGGCTCTACTTTGTTCAACAAAGTATTGTATTGTATTGTATTGTATTGTATTGTATTGTATTGTATTGTATTGTATTGTATTGCATTGCATTGTATTGTAATCCATTCTTTGTCACCGGCCACAAAAGGCCTGTTTCCTGTGAGATAGCTTATCTCCAGCAAAGCTTCAATGGAAGAAGGAATGAAGGTATGAAAACCCTGACAAAACTCATTTTTCATGGCTTCTCCCTTGATGTTTGCTGGTGATAATTGTCATCTGGTTCATCCTTAGAAGGGTGTGGGAGATTTTCTCCCCATCAGACTCCCTGGGCACAGTCCTTCGCCACTGGTGAAGGAGTCTTTGATTGCTAATCCCATTCATAGAATCATAGAATCAATGAGGTTGGAAGAGACCTCAAAGATCACCAAATCCAACTTGTCATCCAAGACCTCATGACTACAAAACCATGGCACCAAGTGCCACATCCAATACTCTCTTGAACACCTTCAGGGATGTTGACTCCACCACCTCCCTGGGCAGCACATTCCAATGGCTAACAACTCTCTCTGTGAAGAACTTTCTCCTCACCTCCAGCCTAAACTTCCCCTGGTGCAGCTTGAGACTGTGTCCTCTTGTTCTGGTGCTGGTTGCCTAGGAGAAGAGACCAACCCCCTCCTAGCTACAACCACCCTACAACCACCAGATTTCTGGATTCCCAGAAATCTCCCAGTCAATTCACTGTGATTCCATGATTTATGCCAGTAGATGTGTTGATGTAACACACATGCACAATAAAAGCAGCTTGCCAAGCTGATAAAGGGTTTTGAAGCTGGGAGCATTGTGCTCACCTAGCTCCACAGTAGCAAACCAGCTTCACCTTGTTGCAGCACCAACCCTGCACTTGGGACCAGAGTCTGTTTATAAGTGAAAGCAGCCAGGCAGACAGACCCATTCTCCACCTGAGTGGTTTCCCCACTGCTGAGACACTGACCTGAAAGGCCCCAGACACAGGTTAGCTCTTGGCAGAAGAGCAGCACTGCTCCTGAGGTAATGTGGGGTCTGCTGAGGAGCAGCCAGTCAGGCAATGCAGCGGTTCTGTGTGGCACAATCCCCATCTCCCTGGGCAGCCTCTTTCAATGAGGCTGACCACTCCTACAGGAAATTTTTTTTCCCTAATATCCAACACAAACCTCCCCTGGGGCAACCTGAGTCCATTTTCTCTTGTCATATCACTTGATATTTGGGAGAAGAGACCATCCCCCACCTTCCTCCAGCCTCCTTTCAAGGAGCTGTAGAGAGCAATGAGCATCCTCTACTCCAGACTAAACACCCCCAGTTCCCTCAGCTGATCCTCACCAGCCCTGTTCTCCAGACCCTTCACCAATCTTTGTTGCCCTTCTCTGGACCCACTCCAGCATCTCAATATCCTTTCTGTAGTGAACACAGTGCTCAAGATGTGGCCTCACCAGTGCTGAGTAGAGAGTCATGACCACTTCCCTAGCTCCTGCTGGCCACACTATTCCTGAGCCAGGCCAGGATGCTTTTGACAAAATAGAGGGTAATCTGCCAAACATTAAAGTTTTCCTTTAGTGTGAGGCACTGAGGTGTGGACCAGGCTCCCAGAGAGGAAAGAAGCTGTTGCTGAAGAGGTTTTCATCTGCTCTTCAGTTCTGTATCAACAGCATCCAGCGGCTGGCAGTCAAAACAATCTCTACAGCTGGATCGATAACACGGGGCCTTAAAAACAAGCTGCTCTCCTTTGTCATAAGAGTAGCTCAGGAAAGGCATTAGGACAAATCCACCTGGAAAATTGTGGCTTGCATCCTGCCGGACACAGCCCCAGCAAAACCCACCAGCCACGGCCACACCGGTCCAGCCCTGTAAAACTGAGCAGTGGAAGCGGACATGCAGCTCACCCAAAGCAGCTCCTTCTCCAGAAAACAACCCCCCTGAAACTGCAGTTTTTGGGGGCTGAATTCGAAGGCACAGCTTTGATTTGCTGTCCCTGTCTCTTGTGAGCAGAGCTGCATTCAGGTGGGTGGCAGGGGGCAGGGGGTGGCAGGGCAGAGCAGATGAGAGGAAGTGGAGCTGCTCACCGGCACAGGGCCTCTGGGCAGAGCCACAGCTGCAGTTGTGGAGCTGGAGTCAATAGCTGCTTGTACAGAAAACCACTTTTGTTGAGCAGGCACAAAGGCCTCCTCTGTCACTCCTCTGCAGGAGGTTCATCAAACTGTCATTTCTTGCCCCGCTGCTGCCCTTGCCTCTTTGCTTCTGCTTTTTGCAGGCTGCCAGTGGGTTTTTTATTGCTTTGAGGGTTTTGTTTTGGTTTTCCTTTTAATTGAAAGTGAGTAAATTGCATTTTTTTCCTAAACAGTTGATGTGTTTAACAAAGTTTCCCATTATTTGATGAGCAAGTAGCCGGCAACCTTCAGAGCAGAAAGCAGAAACATTATTGGATCTTGTGCAAGGAGACACAATGTCACAAGGAGGTGGCAGTCCCTGGGAGCCCTTAAAAGCTTTTTTTTTTCTTTTTCTTTTTTTTTCTTTTTTTTTCTTTTTTTTTCTTTTTTCTTTTTCTTTTTCTTTTTCTTTTTCTTTTTCTTTTTCTTTTTCTTTTCTCTTTTTTTTTTTTTTTCTTTTTTCTCTTTTTCTTTTTCTTTTCCTTTTCCTTTTCCTTTTCCTTTTCCTTTTCCCTTTTCCTTTTCCTTTTCCTTTTCCTTTTCCTTTTCCTTTTTTTCCTTTTCCTTTTCCTTTTCCTTTTCCTTTTCCTTTTCCTTTTCCTTTTCCTTTTCTCTCCCTCTACCTCCCTCCCTCTCCCCCTCCCCATTCCCTTTCCCCCTTTCCCTTTTCCCTTTTCCCTTTCCCTTTCCCTTTCCTTTCCCTTTCCCTTTCCCTTTCCCCCTTTCCCTTTCCCTTTCCCTTTCCCTTTTCTTTTTTTCTTTTCCTTTTTTCCTTTTCCTTTTCCTTTTCCTTTTCCTTTTCCTTTTCCTTTTCCTTTTCCTTTTCCTTTTCCTTTTCCTTTTCCTTTCCCTCTTCCTTTTCCATTTCTTTTCTCTTTCCCTTTCCCTTTCCCTTTCCCTTTCCCTTTCCCTTTCCCTTTCCCTTTCCCTTTCCCTTTCCCTTTCCCTTTCCCTTTCCCTTTCCCCCTTTCCCTTTCCCTTTCCCTTTCCCTTTCCCTTTCCCCTTTCCTTCCCCTTTTTCTTTTTCTGTTTCTGTTTTCTTTTTCTTTTTCTGTTTTCTTTTTCTTTTTTTTTTTTTTTTTTTTTTTTTTTTTTTTTTCCCTGGGCAATATTTAAGGGATGGAATTTAACAGAACATGGTATGAGAAGTCCCCCAGAGTGTGCCCAGCGATTTTTCTTCCTCCCAGACACAAGGCAGCCATGTTTCTGGCTGTAGCATCACTATATGTGTGGTCACCTTTTCTGAAACATCTCCATTGATAAAAAGAGGGGGAGAAGATAAACATTCATGAAAGCAGAAGGCCTTCTGCATCATCTCCCTGTCGTGCAGCTGTTCCCCACAGATCACATCTCTCTAACCCTTTGCAGAAGAACTCAGGCAAGGCAGGGAGTGACAGTGGTGGGGGACCTCATTTGCTGGGAGACAGAGGTGGGAAGCAGTAATACACCTGCCATCTCAATCTCAAAATAAATAGCTCCTGCCATGCTTTATCTTTCTTCTCTTCTCCTAAAGGAACCCTAACATAAATATATTTCACTAGTGAACCAGATGCCTCTTCTTTCAGCTCTTTCTGTCAGCTCCCTCTGACACGGCTCATCCACTCTGTTCAGAAGCCCTGTCAATGCTTCTAGCCTGAAATTCTTCTCTTGCTTCCAGCACCTCCTTTAACTTCCAGCACTTCCTTTAGCTTCCAGCCTTCCCTAATTCTGTGGAGAATGACCCTGGAGAGGTGGAATTAAAAGAGCAGGTTGCTAAGGGGTTGCACTGAGTTTGAGCAGTTGGAACAACAAAACTGGAGAATGGTCTAGAGAGAAAGTCTTATGAGGAGCAGCTGAGGGAACTGGGATTGTTTAGTCTTGAGGAGAGGAGGCTGAGTTGAGACCTTATTGCTCTCTACAATTACTTGAAAGAATGCTGTAGTGAGGTGGGGGTTGGTCACTCTTCCCTAGTATCAGGCAATGGAACAAGAGGAAAAGGCCTGAAAAAGTCCATAATGAGATGCTGAACCCACAGCATCATACCTGATAAACTCATCACACAAAGACATAAAGGAACAAAACAGCTCCAGATGATTGCAGGTTATGAGAATATGCTCAGTGTCATCTTGAACTGAGTGAGATTACTTTCCCTGGCAGCCACTTAAAAAGGAAAGTGGGCTATATAATTAAAGGAAACAAACCCCTCACAGATGGCCTCTTGTGTGACCAGTGCAGATTACCTTCCCAAGCTCTTGCCTACCTGGATGTCAGCATTTCCCAGAGGTTTTTATGCCTCCAGCCCTTTCTTCTGGCTGGGGAGCCACAAGCAGGCTTTCAGGCAGTGGGTTTTTTTTTGCAAGATGGATACAGATTTCTTGGTTCAAATATTCTTAACACTTGCCCATAAACCACCAAGCACAGATCAGCGCCGTACGAATTGGAGTAAGAGAAAAGCCAGGCTGTTAATCTTCATAATGTGCCTCTCAGTGGGGATTTAACTTGAATGTTATTTGCATTAAATATGATACTGAGTGCTGGATGTGCAGCTATAAATAAATTAAAAGCCATATTTAAGTCACTGGCCCACTGTTGACAGCAGGCACAAGTGTGAGAGCTGTTACCAGTGGATCACAGAGATTTGGTCGTCTGCCTGACTCACTGGAGGGGAAGTGGCAGTGTCAAGTTCCATCGCTGGCGCACCAAGAAACTCATTTTGGGGGACAACGAACCCCCTCAGTGGGGTTTGTAGCGTCAGCCCCAACTCAATTAATGTAATTCTTTCATCTGTCCCAATTTCCCAAGGAGCAAGCTTATTTTGCCACTTTTACTAAAGATTGACATTTTTGCCAGTATTCTAGTGATACAAAGCCATAGCCCTGGAGCCTCAAAGTCCCACTTAGCTCCTATACACTTTTCTGCCCTAAACAGTGAGTAAACTCTGAGTGCAGAGAAGTTATTGTTAAAAAATAGGTATATGAACACTTTCAGACAGTGAAATTTTAAGGATTCTGGGATGAGCTTTCGTGCAGCTGGCATGAATGAAAAAAACTTCCTGCTGCTGGTGGTGTGATTCAGGCAGGCTGATTTAGGTGGTGGAGTCACCATCCCTGGAGGTGTGTAGGAAGAGACTGGATGGGGTGCTTAGTGCCATGGTTTAGTTGATTAGATGGTGTTGGATGATAGGTTGGACTCACTGATCTCAAAGGTCTCTTCCAACCAATTCAATTCAATTCAATTCAATTCAATTCAATTCAATTCAATTCAATTCAATTCTATTCAATTCAATTCAATTCAATTCAATTCAATTCAATTCTTCTATTCTACTCTACTCTACTCTACTCTACTCTACTCTACTCTACTTCTATTCTATTCTATTCTATTCTATTCTATTCTATTCTATTCTATTCTATTCTATTCTATTCTATTCTATTCTATTCTATTCGTGCTGGCTTTGGCTTGGGCAGAGGAGCTGTGATCAGCTTCCTGGAGCTGATCACAGAATCACATTTTGGTTGGAAGAGACCTTTTAAGATCATCAAGTCCAGCTGTTGACCCAGCACTGCCAGGGCACCACTAAACCATGTTCCTCCACACCACATCTGCACATCTTTTAAATCCCATATGCAGGGAAAAACCCAACAAATTTATCCCAAAGGCTTTGCCAGTTGATTTAGTGCTGCTTTTCCCCAAAGGCTTTCTCTGACACAGCTCCTTTACACCTCTCAGAGCCTCAGGTACTACAAGATTTGTTTCCTGGCATGGCTTGCTCTCCAGGGTGGCCCAGGAGTGCCAGGCTGCCCATGTGCCCTGCTCTGCAGGCCTGTTATGCTGTGATATGCTTTCTGATCAAATTCCTGCATATTTATGTGCTTTTTTCCTCTCAAGGGATTGTCCATCCTGCAGCTCCCCACTGCTAGCCAGGATGCACCTGAGAGCTGCCAAGATGGTGTGAAGCAGACTGAGCCCAGGGCAGAGCTTGTCCTTTGAGTTAGTGACTGCAGTCTATTTAGTGTTTGGGGTGTACAACCTCCCCTGCAATTTTATCTGGAGGGAAAATATCTATTTAGTAGTGCAAACCTGTATTTCCCCCTCCTCCTCCAGTGTTTTGTCACACATCTGGAGTTAAGGAACAAGGAAGGATGACACTGTCATAAGCCCATGACTGACAGTGATAAAAAAGTGAAACGGTCTTTGGGGAGGGAAACTCAATCCTGTAAGTTTCTCTTTTGAATTAAACAAGTATATTAAAACATATAAATTATCCCTGTGAGGATAAAATGTAAGGTCTTTGCAAGAGGAATCAATAGAGTGATGTGAGCACCGAGCTAAGATCTCCCAGTGGCTGTGAGCTGCATTTTTATAAGATGGCTTTGGAAAAAATCATAGAAGAGGAGGGAAAAGCAAGTTAATTTGGTATTGAATCGACTCAGGTAGTTATGGACTTATGAAACAAGTTCTCTGGCACTGACATGGCACTCCTACCAAGTACTGAGACCACTTGCACTTGGTTCAGCACTGCAGACCTGCATTAGAATAGAATAGGAGTAGAATAGAATAGAGTAAAATAGAATAGAATAGAATTAACCAGGTTGGAAGAGACCTTTGAGATCATCAAGTCCAACCTATCACCCAACACCATCTATTCAACTAAACCATGGCACCAAGCACCCCATCCAGTCTCTTCCTAAACACCTCCAGGGATGGTGACTCCACCACCTCCCTGGGCAGCACATTCCAATGGCCAAGCTCTCTTTCTATGAAGAACTTCTTTCTAAGACCCAGCCTAAACCTCCCCTGGTGCAGCTTGAGACTGTGTCCTCTTGTTCTGGTGCTGGTTACTCTGACCCCAGCCTGTAGCACTGCATGGGGTTGTTGTGGCCAACTAAGTTACAATTAATAAGATGTGGCATTGCAATAACAGTATCACTAGCTCCTTGGAGTCCTGATCAAAAGTAGGGGTCTGCTGAGAGGAATACCACCCTGCCTCGAAGCATTCATAGCTGATGGGCAGCAGGTCTTTGCTCTGCAGGTCTGGGGAAAGCTGATCAATTAGCAGACCCCTTTCTTCAAGGTTAAAAGAGAAAGAAAATGAGATGGTTCAGGGATTTCTCCTTCTCCAGCTAGACAACATGCAAAGCCTTGAGCAGCAGAACCGAGGCACTGGGTGAGCATCTGTCAGGCTGAACTGCATCGGGGTAGGACCCATCAGCAGGGCTGATTTGCCCAGGAAGAGAAGGCAAGCAGCCCATCCATCACATGGCAGAAACCTGAACAAACAGCCTGTTACTTTGTCCTGGAGTCCCTGCTCAGAAAATAGAGTTGCATTGGCCCCAAGCCAGCATCTATCAAAGATGACAACTCTCTGTTAGCCCATTCTCTTGCAACGGAAACCACCCCCAGGCTCCAGAAGTCAGGCAAGTGCTCCTGCCAAAGGGACAGCAGGTTTTCATTTGTCCCAAAGACACAGGAGCTGAGCAACTTGTGTTTTTTAAACTTCTGACCATTTCAAACATACTTAGCATTGGCAGGAGGCAGAGGGAAGACATTCAGCAAGAGGGAAAGCATGGAAACATTAAACCAAGTCCACCCTGGGTCCCTGACATGAAGGTCCTCAGGCAGCTTTCAGGATCCCAGGAGTTCCTTGAGCATGTCACATGCTAAGGGAGGGTTTGCCAATGTCCTTCATTTCCTCTGGAGGAGGAACAGATCTCCTGAACAGGGTAAATCATCAGCTTCAAGAGTGCAAGTTGGCTGTAAGAGCAGCCGCCCTAAATTTATTCTTTATTACCTAGAGGGAGCAGTAACTGTCAGGAAAGTACCAGAAGGTCTCTTGCAAGAGAAGGGAACATGCTCAGATCAGGCTACATACCCAGTCCTGTTCACACTGCCTGTTCTTCTTTTATATATTTAGGAATTTGTTTGGCAAAGAGACCCCTGGAAGGTTTTATAAAGAGAGAGGGTTCAGCATCTCGGGAGATGTACATCCACAGGCTGTGTGTAAATCATGGAGGGAGGGAGGGAGGCTGCCTGGGAGGATGGCAAGGGGCTGCTCTGTTGGAGCTGTCAGTGTGGCCATGATCAATGTCACCAAACCCAGAGCACATCCTCTGGCTCAGGCATCACTCCAGTACCTCTCTGATTTACTGATACTCAATGTGCTTTTCGCTCTGTGTGTGACTTTAGAAGTACTCCATCCTTTTCAAGAGTGCTTTGCATAAAAAAGATGCTTTCCCTCCCTCTCAGAGACTGAAGACTTCCTCAAAGTTTACTTTCACTTTTTACTTTGTCTTTTCTTCTTTCCCCCTGTTTCCACTAGGAAAATCTCATCTCTGATTTCTCTCTCCAACTGATGGTTGTTTCTAGTCTCTGAGAACTTAAATGCTTCAAAGAACTTTGAGCTTTCTCTCAGAAAGGAAGTTGAATTGAAAAGACTTTTCTCATTATATTTTCTTCTTTTTTTCCCCCTCCTTGGGAGAAAAAACAGCCCCAGGAAGCCATGCTTGGTCATGCACTCCCTGCACTGAGAATTACTGGAGTGAAAAAGCAAATCGCACACACTCAACCCCCTGCAGATGACCAGCCCCTCCTGCCTGTCAGGCATTCCTCCTCTGAAGTCCAAGGACAAGAGCCATGCTCCCTGATGTGCTATAGTCCTTTCCCACAGCATCCTCTGTCCTGGCAGGAGCAGGGGGGTGACAGGCTTCTGGTACCCCAAGGAGGGAGGAGGAGGATGGATCTCCACATACAGATGCACCAGGAGGGCACTTGGGTATAGTGACACAAAATTGTCTCACTGCTATTTCCATCCATGGAAAACTTAACAACTGACACTTTATATGCAGGGCAAGATTGGGAATGATGCAGCAGCTCAGAAATTTATCCTACTCCTTCAGGGTTAGTGCTCCAGCACCACCACCTCTTCTAAACCAGCCCCAAGCACTTGTTTCCTGAATAACTCATCAGCTCAGCTGATTTAGCAGCAGCTCAAGTTTTTTTTTAATCCCACACCTAATATGCTTTGAAATTGGATAGAAGAAATGGCATCCATGGGAGGCAAAATGTGAGGGCTGATGTTACTGGAACATGATGAGTTAGCTCCCTTGAGAGCTTTGATTGAAGGTTAAAAAACAACCCCAAGGCTTTGCAAGAGATCACATCTAAAATTACAGAATGGAGCTATTCAGCTCAACCTGGGCAGAGGATGGCACAGGTGCTTGCTGCCTGTATCTTGCCAGGTCCCTTTTCCATGGCAGGGCTAAAGCAAACACTTTTCTGTGCTCCAAAGAAGGTCTTGACACCATCCAGGCTGCAGCCTTGCAGGATTTACTCAGTTCACTGCCAAGAAACAGCCCCTGTGCTTAGTGCCATCTGCACCCTGGGGAATGAGGTGGAAGCAATGCCAAGCTGTGCTTGAGAAGCTCCATGGCCCCTCTGCTGTGGGAAGAGGAGCTGCTGGACCACTATCTTGATGCCAGACCAACATTAATCATGACAGGATAGAATAGAATAGAGTAGAGTAGTAGAATAGAATAGAATAGAATAGAATAGAATAGAATAGAATAGAATAGAATAGAATAGAATAGAATAGAATAGAATAGAAGGAGGTGGTGAAGTCACCATCACTGGAGGTCTTTAGGAAGAGACTTGATGGGGTGCTCGGTGCCATGGTTTAGTTGATTAGATGGTGTTGGATGATAGGTTGGACTCAATGATCTCTGAGATCTTTTCCAACCTGGTCTATCCTATCCTATCCTATCCTATCCTATCCTATCCTATCCTATCCTATCCTATCCTATCCTATCCTATCCTATCCTATCCTATCCTATCCTGTTGTTTAGACTGAAAGGATGTTCCCATGTTATCAGCCCTGGACCACACCGTGCTCGCCAGGCTCTCCAGATACCTTTGCTCACCTGCTGTCCCTCAGCAAGGGGCAATTTCACGGCTGGGAAAATGCAGCGGGGACAACACTGCAGCCCAGAGGCCACTCGGTCCCTCGGCCAGGCACCCACGTGTCCCACGGTGGGATGCTGCCCATCACACTCCCGCCTCGGGCAGGACACAGAAGCGTTTCCAAACGTCAGGAAGCGAAAGTGCCATCTGTGAGTCTCCAGCAGATGCTGCACAGAGACGATAGTAAAAGCCTTTAAGGGAGAGGGGGTGGGGGGAAGCAGGGAGAAGGGAATTAAATAGCTGTTTTAAATGATCTGGAAGAAGATTAAAGGCAGCTGCAGGTTTGTTTTAGCTTTTTTTCCCCCCTCCCCTTCTCTCTCTGGGCAGAGGAACCACTAGATTACCTTTGTTTCTTCTGCCTTCACAAAATGCTGTTAAGAGGAAAAGCGAAGAGCTAAACTGATCAGCCACATTTCCTCGTTCTTCTATTATCCCTCCAGCTGACATTGCAGGAAAGGGGAGGGGGAAAAAAAAATATAGATGAAATCAAGTGAATTAAAATCAATTGGGGGAAAAATAAAGAAGAAATTATGTAAGAACTGGCAAAACACAGCAGGCCAAGTTGTTATGTAAAGCAATGAACACAAGAGCTTATTTAATTTAGATCCTGCTGCAAGATGTGCCACAGTGTAGACAGGCTGGGATTAGGCAGGGAGGGCTGTCCTGAGTTAAAGCCCTGGGTTCCCTGCATGAGCCATAGAAAAAAAGGCAACTTTTTAGGGATGCTCATGCCACCACTGATGGGCATCCCCACTGCTCTCTTTCTGTCACTGCAGGGATGGATCCAGACACGTTCAAACACAAACATCTTCATTTGGAATGTGCTGCCCGGGGAGGTGGTGGAGTCACCATCACTGGAGTTGTTTAGCAGGAGACTTGATAGGCTGCTTGGTGCCATGGTTTAGTTGATTAGATGGTGTTGGATGATGGGTTGGACTCGGTGATCTTGAAGGTCTCTTCCAACCTGGTCTATTCTATTCTATTCTATTCTATTCTATTCTATTCTATTCTATTCTATTCTATTCTATTCCATTCCATTCCATTCCATTCCATTCCATTCCATTCCATTCCATTCCATTCCATTCCATTCCATTCCATTCCATTCCATCCTATTCCACTCCATTCCATTCCATTCCATTCCATTCCATTCCATTCCAGTCTATTCTATTCTATTCTATTCTATTCTATTCTATTCTATTCTATTCTATTCTATTCTATTCTATTCTATTCTCTTGTCTACCCAAGGGGCTGACAGCATTGTGACCTGACAGGACACAGTCCTGCCACAAAGGTCCCAATTTGTTGTGCCATCAAAGGGGTTAGTGGTAAGAGGCACCAAGGTGTGGGCTTCTGTGGTGGGCAGATATTCTGTGTGTGCTTTGAGAGTGAGATTCCAAACCCATCTGGACATTGTGACTCTGGGCAAGCTGCTCTGGGTGACCCTGGTCTAGCAGAGGAGTTGGACTAGATGAACCCCAGAAGTCCCTTCCAACCCTCACCACGCTGGGTTGCTGTGATCCTGTAGCCAAATGTTTTATCAGCCAGACCCAATGGGTGGGATTGTCAGTGTGTGGAACTGTAGTGAGTGATTTAAATCAGTGCTGTTATTACAAGCCAGAGTAGGAATTTGGCTGTGATCTAAGAAAAAGAAACTAACTTCAAGTCCTCTAGTCAGCTTTAGCATAAACACAGGATTCCTGAACTGAAGCCATTGGCTAACCCTGGATACAATTTGCCAGCAAAGCTGGAGAGAATTCAGCCATTTGGTTTTGTGATTTGTAACTTTCATGTACCATGGAGAGATGCTCATCATGCTCATTGGTGTGGCACCACAGATCTGCGAGTGGGCAGAGCCCTGCTGTCCCTGGCCACCAGCTGTGTCCCATACAGCAGAAGCTCATTGCACCACCCTGCTGAGCAGCTTCTCACCAGAGGAAAGTGTAATGGAGAGTTTGCAATGACATTTTGTGTCTCTTAGACAAACTGGAACTGAAGAGAAGTCCTTGGAAGAGTGTAGCAATGGGTGCCAAGAGGCCAGGCTACATCTTGTGTCTCTCAGCTCCAATGCCTGGTCCTTCTTTCTCATCCCCTTCAGATGTAAGGCTCTCTGGCACATTCCTTCAAAGGCATTGCAAGAAGAAATGTAGGAAGAAATAAAGCAGAGGGCTTTCTTGGGCAAGCTGTTGTTTCATGTGCAGAGTTATTTACTCTACAAATCATCTGAATTATGAACAGACTTCATAAAACATAATAAACAAGAGATCTGGAGGGGCAGGCAAGCTGCAGCCATGCAAGGGCAGGCTGACACTGCGCAGAGCTGGGGCAGCTGTCCGCCCAGATCCATGAGGAGGTCCAGAGAAGTTTGCAGTGTGCTTCCCAAGAAGTTGCCCTATCAAATGAGCAACATGGAGCTGATGGAGCTGTGACAGTTTATGGAGGGCCTGCTGCCATGTGCTTTAATAAATGGGTTCACACCAGGTGTCCATGCAAATAGAACCTGAGTCAGATCCTGCCTACCCAGGCACTTGCCGTAACTTAGGGGACGTTTTTCAGCAGACCCATCCAAGCGCAGACTGTGCCATGGCAATGGGACAACAACGTTCCTTTCTCTCCTGTATATGTTGAGCTACCCACATCTGGTGCCCCTCACACATGTGCCCAGTTCAAGCTCAGTTAAAATCCTGGAATTTTAGGTTGAGGACTTGCCTGATTGTGTGCTGGGACTGATGGGGCTCCAGGATTATAAGGATTTCGATCAAAATCCCCTCTTTTCCCCAGGTCTGCTAAACATCTTTCCAGAGAAGAGCTATGAAGCTAACAAAGAAAGCTAGAAGCAATGAATCAAAATGAATGTGCTCCTCCAGCTGGCCACTAAAACTCAGGCCTTTATGAGAAACAAGGCTGAGAGTTCATGATGGCAATGTCACACAGGGCTGCCTGTGGTGGGGTGGGGCACTCAAAGTAGTCCTGCTTTGAGGGAGCTGGCCCCAATGGCCACAGAAAAGCTGTGAAGTAGTAGCCAAACCCACAGGACCTGACCTGCAATGGGACTGGAGAAGCATCTCATTCTGCCTTGGAGCTCTCTTACGTGTTGTTTCCATGTTGAGTGGCTTTTAAAACCTCCTCCAGCTGGAGTGGCATGAAAACACGAATTTACTCATATGGAGATGGCTCGAAGAGGTGTTTAATTTATGTGGAAAAAAGATATCCTTAAAATTGGCTGCAGGGTGCTTTAGAGGATGTCTGCCAGCTCCAGTGTTAACTAGACCTAAATAATGTGGCTATAATGGACTTATTCCTGCTACCAGATCCCACGCTGATGCCAATATTCAAACCAGACATCCCTGACTGACAGAAGCACCAAAATATGTAGCCCACCAGATTCAGAGGCTGTTTGAAGCAGCTGCAAGGATAGTGATAAACAAAGCTGGGTAATGGCCCTGAAGCATCAGAGGAGCTCACCTCTCCATGGCACAAGGCAAGATGTGCAGTGCCCATCTGTACTGATTGGTGGCACCCAGTGACACCCTCCAGAACATCTCACTTGCTGCTGTTGCTGCTTATCAGCATGTGCTGCTCTGAGCAGCCTGTAATTACTGGAAGAATATCAGTAAATACTTCTCACAGTTGTTGTGGAGCTCCCACGGTACAAATTAATATGAGCAAGGAGCAAAGATGTTGAGTGTTGGTGGAATGGTTTCTTGTTCTCCTGGTTGAAGGAAACCTGGTTGTTCACACAAAATCTAGTGTCACTCAGGAATGCCTGTTAAAACTTCAAAGCAAACAGAGAAGGACTTTCACAAAATCAGAGATGTTAAAAGAATTCACTGAAATATTCATCCCAGGAAGCTTGTGCCAGTTCAGGGAGGAGAGTTCTCCTGCAATGAACCCAGCACAACCATAGCTCATACTGGGCTCTGGGGCTATAAATGGTTGCAATTGCTCTGTTCTGGGACTGGCTTTCAATCAGTCACCAAATAAAACCTCTTGGAGAACTAATGGCTTCCCAAAAAAAAACCAGCCCAAATTTGCTTTAGACACTCTGCCAAACAGGAAGAGGAGTGAAATATGTTGAGTGATTTGTTACAAGTGATTTGCCAGCTCCAGCAAGTGCATCATCGCTCTGCTTAATTTAAAGAGAGAAAATGAATGCAAAGAGATGCGCAGACCCAGCTTGAATCCACTGGGAGAGACCAAGGCTCCAGATTTCTGACTGGCAAGACCTTTGTGCATCACTTTCCACGTTAGCACTGCCCTTTCCTTCACAGCTCTTCCACTATTTGTCATTTTTTTTTCAAACCTCTGTGCAGCTTACGACGCGAAGCTGTCCGCTCACACGCTGTGCAATGGTTTCCATTAATGCACTTCCAAACTGACTTGCAGACGCTTTGCTTATTCACTCCAGAGCCTTCCCCATCCCACGGCCCAGCACCACACTGTGTGCTCCTTCCCTCTTCTCAAAGGAACGGAGTGAAGCCATTAAACAACCTCCCTGCCTTAGTGAATCTACTCGTGTAGCTGGATCCCGTGAGAAGGAATAGTGTGGGAGGGTATGGGTTTGTTTTTCCACCCCCAACCCCTGACAGCTGCCTCTTTCTTTCTAGTTTTAAACTAATTCACAAGTGAAATGAACAAGGAAAAAAAAAAACCCACAACACAAAACCAGAACAACAACAAAAAACAACCAACCAACCAAAAAACCCCAACCCAAACCAACAACAACCAACCAACCACGAGGAAAAGCCCACAGGTGAACTTCGCATGCTGTGCACTCCTGTCTGCCTACTTCTTACTTGGCTAATAAGGCAAAAGTATAGCCTGAATAACAGCAAGACTGGAAAATATGGTGAGAGTTGTTTAAACTGTAATCTCCCATGACATGGCTAGGAAATAATCCTGGCTTTAGCCCTATCATGGTAACGACGAGCATCAGCTTAAAAGGAAGATGAGTGGAAATAATGCACATCAGCCACGTTGCTCTCAACTCAGATGGCTCATGTCTCCTGAGAGAGAGAGGAGAATTTGGGTTAAGTATATTGGGCTGCCACTGACAAAATCTACAAAGCACCTATAGGAGAAATCCAGCCCTCACCATCTCAGGATGGAAGTTAGGAACTGAGACAAAGTGCAGTGGGAATCCAGGGTTCTGCTGGGGGGGGGTGGATGTTTTGTTTATTGAAGCAGTCCAGGGGGAAACTCACAGAGGCATTTCTAGACATTTCTATACATCTGTGTCTCTGGGTTTTAATCTACCTGCATGCATACCCTCACCCACTTTTAGTGGGAGAAATGGTTGGTTTGTTTCCATGCAAGTTCCCTCCCTTTCACTGTGGGAGCAGCTCAAAGTCTTCAGCACACGTTCACTTTAAAATTCTAATTGGTGGCTCATTAAACCCACCTGAAATTCATGCTCAAAATAAAAGATTGAGCAGCTATCACGAGCCAGCCTGGCAGTAAAGGGAGTGTGGAGTGTGGTGTCTTGCTCTTTTTGTCTCTCCTGCCATGTCTCTTACATTTTTCAAGCCTAATGCTCCAGTAAACAAATGCCTCAACCCCTGAGAGCGCTGGAGTACAGCAAGCGTCGATGCTGAAATCCTTTCCACACATGGTTGTGTTAGATTAAACACTGTATGGAGACCAGTGAAGCCTTTTCCACAGTCAGGAGGGGACTGCGGGTTACACCAGATATGGATTTCCCCAAGCAGCACAAACAGCAGCCTCTGGCTTTGAAGATGCAGTTCCTTTTCGGTTGCCTGTGCTACACCTTGCTCTCAAAACTTTCTGCAATCGGGACCTGTCATTGCACAGATGAAATGGATCAACCCAAGAAACTGAGAGGTGGGGAGAGATGGGTTTGTTTCTCTGTCTTGCTGGCTGCTTTCCAGCAGAAGGAAGGGAGATGTAGAAAATGCAAAGCAAGGTGAATGCTTGTGGGTTCCCTGGCAATGAACTGCCACATATGGGGAGGATCTGAGCATCCTCCATCTGAGGACATGGGCACACAGCAGAGCAGCACCTGGCTGCCCCAGGGTCCACAGCACTGTCCTTGGGTCTGGGGCTGTGTGGAGAGGGGAGTTCTGGGGCAGCTGCACCAGCCCAGGGCTGGATTAACACGGCGCAGGATTCACCCTGGTGCAGGGTCTCAGTTCAGAACAGCGGGACAGGATGGGGTGCAGGATGGGCAAGCAGAGCCAAGATCCTCCCATATTCCACCTGTCCCCATTCTGGGCCTGTCAAAGCTGCTTGGTACACCCCTGTTTCCTAAGCCAGCCTTCCCCTCCCAGCCCGGACCATCTCCACAAAGTTTGGCCGCCTAAGCCCAGGGAAGCAGGCTGCTGCTGGCCCCGGTTGCTCAGAAAGCCCTGACCACTGGGATCCTCACCTGGATGACTGTCTTCAAGGAGGAGGCATCCACAATGGCAGTGCAGATGAGAGAGTCAGGGTCCCGGTCCTTGCCATAGATCTCCCCCATGGTGAAGATCATGGGGATGGCAAGGAGGAAGGAGGCAATCCAGATGCAGCTGATGAACTTCTTGGTGCGGCTGCGGGACATGATGCTCTTGGCTTTGAAGGGGTGGCAGATGGCCATGTAGCGCTCCACGCTCAGGCTGGTGATGTTGAGCGCCGTGGCGTAGGTGCAGGCATCCCGCAGGAAGTAGTAGCCCTTGCAGACAGCCCCCCCGAAAGCCCAGGGGTGATGAACCCAGATGAAGTTGTAGAGCTCGATGGGCATGCAGAGGAGGAAAATGAGGAGGTCGGAGAAGGCGAGGCTGGCCAGGTGGTAGTGCACGGTGCTCTGCAGGTTCTGCAGCGACTTCTTGCGCACCAGCGTGTACGCTGTGATGGAGTTACCCACCGTGCCTATCAAGAAAAGAGCCAGGTAGATGACAGTCACCATCACTTTAGAGTAGATGTCCGTGTTGACGTCCAGGTCCTCCTCATCGGGCCCTTTGGGGAGCAGGTCGGAGCGGTTGGAGGCGTTGGCATAGCTGCTGGTCTGCAAGTGGAGGGGACTGCCCAGCACAGCCGGGACCGTGGCGTTCAGGTGCATCCCCGGGGCTGCAGCTCGGAACGGGGACCGGAGCTGGGACCGGGGACCGCAGCTCGGACCCGGCGACCGGAGCTCGGACCCGGCGACCAGAGCTCGGACCAGGGAGCGCAGCTGGGACCGGTGACCAAGGCTCTGACCCGGGACCGCAGCTCGGATCCGCGACCACAGCCTGGACCGTGGATCGCAGCTCGGACCCCGGGCTGCAGCTTGAACTGGAGACCGGAGCTCCGACCCAGGCACCAGAGCTGGGAGCTGGGATCGCAGCTCGGAGCCGGGATCGCAGCTCGGAGCCGGGATCACAGCTCGGAGCCGGGACCGCAGCTAGGACCTGCCGCCGCTCCCCGACGTGCCGCTGCCCCCGGCGTGGAAACTTGGCTGGTTTTAATGCGGCGGGGAGGAGGCGCCTGCAGCTGCCGGGCTGCCGTGCGTGTGCGTGTGCGTGTGCGAGACACAGACAGACACACACACCCCCAGCCTCCCATTCCCCTGCTGGATGCAGCCCCCAGCTCCGTCTCTCTCCTCCCTGCAGCTCCCCGGTGCCCAGATGTGCTCTAGCAGGGTAGGAGCCTCCCTGCACACACACCGCCCTCCCCCGCACCCCCTCTCGGCCGAGCTGGTAGAAGCAGCACAGCAGCCCCCCGGGCCCGGTGTTCAGCCTCTCGGCTCGTTCCCCTCCCCACTTCCCTGCCACCGAGGTGGATTTTTGCGACCCCGATTCGGTCTCCAAACTGGGCTGGGCTGCAATACCTCTCTCTGTTAGGATCACACCCACTCCTCCCTCCCCCCACCGCCCCCCAGCCCCCCCGATTTCTCCATCCCTTGCAAAGTCAGAGGCAGCATAAAAGCTGGGAGCGGAGAGCTGGTAAGGGGCTGGTAGGGGGTCCAAGCACTGCCACCCACCACCCTCACCCCCATCGCCCTCCTCCATGGACAGGAGAGGCACAAGGAATGCTACATCACCTTTGGACATCTCTAAGTTCCACTAGTCCTCTAATACCCACCCACGACCCACCCACGTACTGCTGGGAGAAGTGCATTAAAATGAGGGGAAACACCTAAAAACATCTACCTCTGCTCTGCCTGGGGCATCCTCAGACCCAGGGCACCACAGTGATAGCAGAGAGCTGCTTCCTTTGGTCACCATCAGTGACTTTTCCCTTCTTCCCATATCCTTAGATTTGTGGATGTGGGGCAGTCTCCGATCCCCCATTGTAGGGGCAGGGGCTACAGGGGTGCCACAGTGATGCTAAGAGTGACAGGTGGATCCCACAGATGAAAGGGCCTCCTGAGATGTCTGTGGTCGGGCCTGGGTGATTGGGTCAACTTCCCACTCCGTAAAACTCCAGTGAGCAGTTTGTCCACTCAGTTGTCTTCATGATAAAGCTCTTTACAAAGGCAGAAATATCTAGGACAATCCCAGTCAGGGAATCACTGATTTATACAAACACATCATCTTTCCTATTTATTCCTTAGCAGATGTTGGGTACCTGCTTGCCAACAGCAAGTGGGGCTGTGTTCACCAGGGTCCTGCAGATAGCTCATCTCTTTGATACAAAAAGTTGCCCTCTAATCCTGCACTCAACCAAATCCTCTCTGCATGCAAACAACAAACTTTCCACAGCCATCCACCAAGAGTCAATAACCCCCAAAACTTTCCTCCTCTTAAATCCATGCAAGAAGGTCACCATGAAAGACTCACCAAAGTCAGGTTTATTTAGTCACATTATTCATACAAATGTTTTCCAGCACGCATCCCACAGCCGTTCAAAGAATGACTAATAATCTCTTAACACCAATGTGCCTTTCACTTAAAAGCTTCTGATCTGAAATATCTATTAGCCAAGAGGAGTTTGTTGGGATTGAGCTTCTCCTCTGGTCTCACCCCTTGTTCCTGACCCTTGGACAGGTTCTTGGAATGCATCAAGAATCATAGAATCAACAAGGCTGGAAAAGACCTCAGTGATCATCAGGTCCAACCTATTACCTAACACCTCCTGGCTTACTAAACCATGGCTTCAAGTGCCACATCCAAGCCTTTCTTTGGACACCTCCAAGGATGGTGACTCCACCACCTCCCTGGGCAGCACATTCCAATGGCCAGTTACTCTTCCTGTGAGGAACTGTCTCCTCACCTCGAAGAAGAAAGTGAGACATCAGGTAAGTGGTGGGTTGTACTTACCTGCTGGTGACTGAAGAAGAGCAGTATATGGGACACAAGCCTTCTCCTGGGAGCTTGGTATCCACCTACTCCTCAACCCCCAAGTTGGGGGAGCTTATGACCTCATGGTTCAAGCACAAACCCATGCTCCTGGACTACAGCACTTCATCCTGAAGCAACAAATGAGTTCCTTTGGGATTTTTGGTGCCTTCCTGGTCCTGTAACTTTGTTTTGGCTTTGTGGAAAGCAATTGCTATCACCACATGAAAGATACTCATCTGCTGGTCTAATTTTACAGATGTCTATATCAATAGCTGTCTTCAGAAATGCTCTGGTTTAGCTTCTGTTGCCTCATGTTTCTGTACACAGGCAATGCAGAGGCATGGCTGCTAACAAGGAGAGTGTTGCATCTCTTTGCTCTGTCCCCACAGCTGTTTCCAAGTGCTGCCTCCTACACGTTCCTTCCATGCCAAGTACTGGCAGGGAGCATCAAGAGACACAGTTAGAAATGAATTCCAATTACATTCTGAAATATCAGGTATCTGGAATCAATGTGACTGTTGATTTACAACCAAGACTTTAACAGGCTGGTGGAGTTTGTCTCAGACAAAGCTCTTCTTCTCTAGAAGTGCATTTTGAGGGTACCAACCACCCAACAAACAGGCTGGCTGCTCCCATCCCATTAAAAGCTTCAGCAGCATGTTCCTATGAGCTAATTAATTTAGTACATTCCACCAATTCCTTGGCAAGTCTGTCTCAGCTATGCATGAAGCATTCTCACTAGCATGGATGGAAAGCTCTGCTCTGCCTGTTCCTCAGAGAAGTGGGTCTGAGCAAAAAATTAGTCTTCTGGGACACCTTGCCATGCTCCATGAGGAAATGTGGATCACTTATTTTAAAGGAGAAGGTAATTGTTTTTTTTCTGGCCAGGCAGGTTCTACCTTCTGTCCTTACATCACTTTTACAGAGCTGGACACCTACTGCTGGTCCCCACCAATGGAATGCACCAACCCCACACCTGCCTCACCCTGGAGCGCATCAATCCAGCACCTCTTTATTCTCCCAGCTGCTAGTGTGAGGCCTGGGGGATGGGGAAAGTCTCTTTCCTGCTGTGGCATAATGAAATGGATGACAAAAGTATCTCTTCTTGCTCCCTGGAAGGTTTTAATCTGTATTCTCCCTCAAGCAGAAGCAGAGCCGGAGATGCACCATGCTCTTCATGTGCGCCAAAGCCTCCAGCCTAAATCCCTGCTGTTTGTCTCTGAAGTAGTCGACCTTTCAGTTAAGCTGGGATCATTTTAATATATTTTGTATGTGTGTGTCTGTGGCTTAAAAATGAAAAGAATCAAGGAAACCCAGAGAAGCCCAATCTCAAATGTTACAGCGAGGCATTTACTTAAAATCTTGCAGGAAAATGTCACCCAAAGACCTCATCTATTAAACCTGCCTGGACTTTGAGCTGAGGGTCCCCCAGTGCCCAAGGTGTGAAGCCCACAGGTTGTCTCGCTCCCTTTTATGTTGACCCAAGTGTTTTTCATCTTTGCTTTTTCCAGCTGCAACTGGGGACCACTAGGAATTTTGCATTTTAATCTGATTCCTGTCTGGTTTCTCTGGGTGGGATTTTTCTGAAGGGCATGGAAAGCAGCAGGGAGAAAACCCTGTAAGAAGCAGGTGCTAAGAGGCAGCGTCACCTTTTCCTGTTGAGGTGCAAGCACCCAGCCCCAGATTCCTGCTAGAGCAGGTTAATGAGTCAGGTAACGTTGCATTGATTCAAGCCTTTAAGGTCACTTCCCAGTGGACTCACTTTAGACAGGCCCTCCCTAAGGTCAGGAGTATCTAAGGTGAGTTAGGAAGGCAAAATCCTGGGGTGTGCAGGGCTGTTTTTAAGCCCTGCACACCTATTTTTAAGGATGCTGAACCTGAAAAACAAGGAAGTGAAGGAGACAGATGTGACAGAGGAAGGGACATACAGCAGCTTTGTTCCTGACAATATTGACTGCATCATTACTTACAGGCATGGCAGGGCATCCCTTCCTACACTCAGTATATCACAAAATAAAGTATTGCTGGTTTGGGTGAGCAATAAGTGATTCCCAACAGCTGAATGTTATTTATTGCCTTTGCCTGGACTGATTTCAGGAGAGTATTTTAGCTCCAAACAGTCGAAACACAGGGGATGCATTGCCTCTGATCTTTATTGCAGAGCAACCTGCTGAGACACCATGGTGTAAGCATGTTGATGGCTGGAGTCAGCAAAGTGGGTGTAGCATATCCAGAGCAGAGCAATGACCACACACCCCAGCCCCTGTGTCCCTGGCCAGGTTCCACCTAAAAATTAAACTAGGGAAAACTTCTTTGCTGTGAGAATGCCTGAGCACTGGACCAGGCTGGCCAGAGGGGTTGTGGAGTCTCTTTCTCTGCAGAGATTCCAAACCTGCCTGGACATTGTGATCCCGGGACAGGGATGCTTTAGATGGATGGATGCTTTGGCCTGGATGGTATCCAGAGGTCCCTTCTGACCCACACCAAGCTGGGATTCTGTGATCAGAAAAAATACTAACAAAAAACCCCAGAACAGACCAGGATATGTATGATGATATTGATAAAAGAATTACCCTGGAAAAGGATCAATCTCTGGGAAGAGACAGCTGGGAAATGGTTTGTCCAGACCCTTTTTCCAGAGGCTATATTCTGTGTGTTGCATGGTCAGATTCAGTCCTTTACTTTGATAAAACTCCTTTGACATTCCTGGCCATGGTGGCTGATAGACCCTGTGATGTTTTTTCTCAAACACACAGAAGTGGACATACCTGAAGTGGACATACACAGGACATATCAACTGCTCTATTTAAGAGATAAAAGCAGGTTTGGGTCCCCTGAGCTGTTACAGCAACAAGTCCAAATCAGATTCCTCATGGCAATAAATGCACTCCATGCACAGGAAGTGTTCAGCACACAGGCAGCTGAGCTCACATGCTGCACTCAGGGATTCCCTTTGGAAATTCTCTGTTTTATTTCAGGAACAAATACAAAGAGAAGGGACTAAGGAGTCCAAAGGGAGAGTTTGCACTTGCTGCAGCTGAGAATCTCGGTGCTGGTACCCTCAGAGCACACGCAGAGGGGCTGTTACTCTGTTTCTGAAGGATTTAATCTGCTTTGCAGCCTTGGCTCTGCCAGCGACGCTTCCAAGAGCTCCGCTCAGCGGCGCCTGCTTGGACAGCAGCCTTCCCTGCTGGGGAACAGTCCAGCTCCCAGCTCAGCACCATACCTTTTCCCAGCACACCGCATGAACATTTTTCAGGGAATCCCAGGAGCACAGAACAATCGCATTTTCTCCCCACCCCCTCCCAAATAATTAATGTCTTTCATCGTGCCTGGCATTCCCAAAATGCAAATGAAAAAGCAGCAAGGTAAAATCCCTGGCAGACCAACAGTCTTTACTGCCTTTTCCCAATGACTTTCTCATACATATGAAATGCTCCCAAATCTTTATTAAACACCTTGAATTTCAGGAAACACCCAAAGCAGCAGGCAAGCTTTGTGCTCTCTCCTATCATGAGTCTTTTTATTCAATGCTGGAAATACCATGGACTGGTGGGGCTTTCTCCTTGGCCAAATGTCACCAAACAACAGGATATTTGTTCAGACAGCTCTCTCTGCCTTGGTGCCTTACACCTAGACAGACCCTTTCCTTACACTGGGAAGACCAGGGCTGCAGGATAGAATGGTTTGGGTTGGAAGGGGCCTTAACGATCATCGAGTTCCACCCCCCTGACATGGGCAAGGACACCTTTCATTAGACCAAGTTTCTCAAGGCACCATCCAACCTGGTCTTGAACACTTCTAGACAAGGGACATTGACAACCACCCTGGGCAACCTGTTTCAGTGTCTCACCACTCTGCAGCAGGATCAGCCCCCAAGAAGTTCCCAGTGGAGATTTTCCTGGGATGCCCCACACTAGTTTTAAGTCTACTCTGTGTAGCTTCGGCAGACTCAAAAACCTGGCACTTTGTGTCTTCCAAAGAACACTGTGACCTGCTCTAAGTACATATTATTTGTACTCTTCAGTCTGGCTTGTTCCTGCTATTCTTCCCTCTAAGAGCCCACATCCTCCCATTTTTCATAGCACTGTCACCCTGGATTTGCCTGAGTCTGGGTTGCTCCTGAGCCCACACTGCCATCCCTCTGGCTGTGCAAGGAGAGAATGCTAACATTAGCCTGTAGTCTTTGCAAGTGTGGATGAGGTTCCTCCTGATTATTATCAGGATGATATTCTGGGGCCCTCAACACGAGAAGGACAGGGACCTGATGGAACAGGTCAAGAGGAAGCTACAAAAAATCTGAGGGCCGGAGCACCTCTCCTACAGAGGCAGGCTGAAAGAGTTGAAGCTGTTCAGCCTGGAGAAGAGGAAGCTCCAGGGAGACGATATGGCAGACTTCCAGTAGCTGAAAGGGGCTGAAAGAAACCTGCCAAGGGACTGTTTATAAGGGTATGTAGCAATAGGACAAGGGGTAATGGTTTTAAACTAGAGAAGGGTAGATTTAGATTAGACATCAGGATGGAGTTCTTTGCTATGAGGGTGGTGGAACACTGGAACAGATTGCCCAGGTAGGTGGTGGAAACCCCATCCATGGAAGCATTCATGGACAGGCTCTGAGCAACCCACCCTAGCTGAAGATATCCCTGCTGACTGCAGAGGGGTTGGACTAGGTGACCTTTAAAGGTCCCTTCCAACCCAAATCATTCTATGATTCTATGACTCTTACAAGCCTAATATACCAGTTAGAGTAAGAAATTGATAGTTTGACATATGAAGAGGTTTAAGAATATGCTTTAAAGAGGAGAGACTTATGAGATATGAAATACACATCCTGCTGCAATATGAGGAGATCACTTTATCCATTCAGCTTTTATTGGAAGAAAAGGGCACTTGTAGGTATTGAGTTAGCTGCATGACATGGCTCAGGCTGAACTGTAAGATGGTACAAAAAGCAACATGTTGGTCAAAGATTATATTATATATGTAAAATATATCTAAATATATATATTCAAGATTATATTATATATATAACAGGCAAAGTAAGTAAAACTGGTTTGGAGCAAGTTTTGGACAGCAGATGTGAAAATCCCACCACCACTAACCAACAATCCCACACCAAAATCTGAGTGCAAGGTCCTGTCACAGATTGTCCCTTCCCTCCTGCTGCCCATGGTGAGACCTGGCTCAGGGTATTCAGCACATAACTGCAATAGAATAGAATAGAATAGAATAGAATAGAATAGAATAGAATAGAATAGAATAGAATAGACTAGAATAGAATAGAATAAACCAGTTTGGAAGAGACCTTCAAGATCATCGTGTCCAACCTATCATCCAACACCACCTAATCAACTAAACCATGGCACCAAGCAGCCTATCAAGTCTCCTCCTGAACACCTCCAGTGATGGCAACTCCACCACCTCCCCAGGCAGCCCATTCCAATGGGCAATCACTTTCTCTGTGTAAAACTCCCTCCTAAGCACCAGCCTAAACCTCCCCTGGCACAGCCTGGGACTGTGTCCTCCTGTTCTGGTGCTGGTTGCCTGGGAGAATAGACCAACCTCCGCCTGTCTACAACCTCCCTTCAGGTAGTTGTAGAGAGCAATAAGGTCACCCCTGAGTCTCCTCCTTTCCAGGCTAAGCAACCCCAGCTTCCTCAGTCTCTCCTCACAGGGCTTGTGTTCCTAGCCCCTCACCAACTTTGTTGGTTTAAATTCTGTAGTGGCAGCTCACAGCTTTATCCTGGCTTTGTCCAGCCTCAGAGAATGGTAGAAGCAGGGAGCTGAGGACAGGAGGTACAAGTAGGTACTTTTGCTTGAGGGATGAATCTTAATCCAGTTCTGACTTCTGGATTTAATCACAAAAGATTTAGGAGAAGATGATGCTCCTGATCCAGGAGGTGCAATACTCTCATGTTCACCTCCTCATAGGCTGAGTTCTTTCTTCTAGTGGTAAAAGTCAATTACAGAAAATGAAGGAAGATTTCTTTATAGAGTCTTAATTTGCCTAATTGCCATCTTACTCGCAAGTGTGATGCTCGTGGAAGTCTCAGAAGGCAAGAAGCTATTTTCACTCTTCGTTTAACTCTTCTAAGCCATTAGCAACTGAGAAGTTGTGATTAGTGCTGCAAGTTCTCCTGTAAAACAGCTACCCAGTGAATCATCTTCACTGACAAGCCTCTGCCTACCTTCCCACCAGGCTCACCATGTGATAACCTACTATTAAAACTCCTCCAGGGACCACTTATTTCACAGTGAGAATTCTTTTCTTCCTCTTCTACACTGCACTCAGCTCCATGGCAAAGATCAGCTGCTGATAGAGATGTCCTTCCCAGACCTTGAAGCGACTAGCGTAACGTAGGGCTTCAACAGCTCCCACAACAGTGAGCCATGAGGAACAATCCTGCTGCCTCTATGAAGCTGGTAGAGCTGGGATGACAGAAATGTGCTCCCAAATCCCTGAATATCCACTGTCCAGGGCATGCAGAAGGATATGAAATGGTGGTTTGGGGGCTATGAAAATGAACTTTTCCCCATGAGCAGAAGGGTCCCCTCTTGCCTTAGCCCCCTCCAGCAGGATCAGGGGAATGTTCCCCAAAACAAGTACTTTTCTCCAGTGTCTGGTGAACTCCTGCCCCCAGCCCTCTGTCAAAATCAATGCCCAGCGATCTGCAGCGTTCCGCCAGTGTTGTATCTCACCAGGAGGAGAAAGAAGGAGCAGATCCAAACCTGCCACAGCACCTTGTCCTTCTGTCCTAGTGACTGACTTGAGCTCACTGGGAGCCCAGTTGTCCAGAAACACTGGTATTGATCATCATTAGATTGTGCTGCTAGTGACAACAGGCAGCATGATCATTCTTGTTATTGTCTTGGACCATGCAGACAGAGCCCAGAATGTGCCAACTATAACAAGAATTCTCTGCAGCATCTTTGATTTTCTCTTCAGGAAATCACAAGTTCTGCTGTTGTTCTTGAAAGACATTATGTGAAACTCATCTCCAGGCAAATGAGGTTTGAATAGTGCCAATATTGAATATTGAAGGATGTGAAGAGAAGGGATGGAGGCACAGCCTCACTGAGCACCATGTCTCCTCTGGACTGGTGACGAGGCTCAACAGGCAAGCCCCATCATGCTGTCTCTGTCACTGCCCAGGCATGCTCCAGAAATCACACATCCCTCATTTCTGCCACATCCCAGCTAATGAACAGGTTGGGTCTGGATGTCACCACCTTCCCATGCCACCACCTAAATCAAAATGAGTGGAGAAGTAGCAGGGCCAAAATCCATCCCCTTCCTCTAACTCAGTGTACATGTATCTCCCTCTCTCAAGCTAATCATTCCAGCTTGTGTTTATGTGGGTATTGCCAACCTAGAAAATAGCAGCATAATCCTCATGCTTGGTTTTGGCTTCAAGCAAACACCTCAAACACAACCTCCCTTGAAATGGTCCAGTTCCTGCATCCCTTGTGTTTGCTGACATCCTGTCAGTGATGTTTGGTCCTATATGACTTTAATAGCGTTAAATGATTTTATGACACCTTTCCCATGCCTCCAACAGCAACCCCCACTCTGGAATGCCATTTTTACCCTGGCACAGAGGAGTGAAGTAGATTTTGTGTGGTGATATGCAAAGAAACAACCTTGCTTTGGGATAAAGCAGGGGGAGAGATCTGGCAGCTCAGTTTGCAATAAACCTGCAGGGAACCTGCTATTACTGCTCAGAGCTGCCATTACCAGCATCAGGCTCAGTGCCAGCAGTGCAATAAGGCATAGAATTATGGATGGCATGCATAATGTATGTAAATACTATAAATAATATGGTCTGGCCAGCATGTAGGAATTTGGGTGCATGAGAGGAACAGCAGCATTTACTTTCCTTCTCCCTTTCTGCCCACTGAGGATTTTCTTCCGCAGAAAGGAGACGTAAATCACTACATTTATAATCGGTTCCTAGCGTGGGGTGAGAGGATGTTAAATGTTAAATGTTTAACTTAAACACAGGAACTTCTGCTATTGAGACAGAATCCCACTCCTTTGGGATGCTCCTTCGTAGGTGTGTTTAGTGGCACCATCTTTGTAGCAGCCAAGAGCAGCTCTGAGCCTGCCACGACACCACCACGGAGCTGCAGCTGAAGTGCTTTAGCCCACAGGTTTTGGTACGAGGTCACAGTTCAGCTTGTGGTGAGGTGCTGAGCATCCATTACCAGAAACTCCAAGGCAGCTTCATGGTACAGGGGTTAAAACTTTCTGAAGTAATTTGCTATATTTTCATGCTTCTTTTAGAATCATAGAATCAATAAGGCTGGAAAAGACCTCAAGGATCATCAAGTCCAACCTGTCACCCAAGACATCGTGACAACTAAACCAGGACACCAAGTGCCACATCCAATCCCTTTTTGAACACCTCCAGTGATGGTGACTCCACCACCTCCCTGGGCAGCACATCCCAACAGCTAACAGCTCTCTCAGTGAAGAGCTTTCTCCTCACCTTGAGCCTAAACATTGGCCACAGCAACCCCAGGCAGTGCTACAGGCTGGGGTCAGAGTGGCTGGAGAGCAGCCAGGCAGAGAGGGACCTGGGGGTACTGGTCGATGGTAGGCTGAACATGAGCCTGCAGTGTGCCCAGGCAGCCAAGAGGGCCAATGGCATCCTGGCCTGCATCAGGAACAGTGTGGCCAGCAGGAGCAGGGAGGTCATTCTGCCCCTGTACACTGCACTGGTTAGGCCACACCTTGATTACTGTGTCCAGTTCTGGGCCCCTCAGTTTAGGAAGGATGTTGACTTGCTGGAACGTGTCCAGAGAAGGGCAACAAAGCTGGTGAGGGGTTTGGAGCACAAGCCCTATGAGGAGAGGCTGAGGGAGCTGGGGTTGCTTAGCCTGGAGAAGAGGAGACTCAGGGGTGACCTTATTCCTCTCTACAACTACCTGAAGGGAGGTTGTGGACAGGTGGAGGTTGGTCTCTTCTCCCAGGCAGCCAGCACCAGAACAAGAGGACACAGTCTCAAGCTGTGGCAGGGCAGGTTTAGGCTGGATGTTAGGAAGAAGTTCTGTACAGAGAGAGTGATTGCCCATTGGAATGGGCTGACCGGGGTGGTGGTGGAGTCACCATCACTGGAGGTGTTCAGGAGAAGACTTGATGGGGTGCTTGGTGCCATGGTTTAGTTGTTTGGGTGGGTTGGATTGGTTGATAGGTTGGACACGATGATCTTGAAGGTCTCTCCCAACCTGGTGTATTGTATTGTAGTGTAGTGTAGTGTAGTGTATTGTATTGTATTGTATTGTAGTGTAGTGTAGTGTAGTGTATTGTATTGTATTGTGTACACGTGCACCTTAGCAAACCTTGTGTCCAATCTGAAAAGCGAGGCAGTTTGATGCAGGAGGTTAAAAGTGGGATCCAGAAAAAGCTTCTCATGCTTGCTCTGAAAAGCTGAACTAAAGAGGTTCCTCAGGAAGCTCAGAAGGATTTGAGCTGACTGATACAGGGGAAGGAGCTGGAACATGTCCATGTCTGTGTGAGCAATGTGCTCGCAGGATAAAGGCTTTGCTCTGGGAATAAACGAACAGCCTGAAAATCTCCAGATAGGAGCAAAAAAAAAAAAAGCTGTGGAGTGAGGAGATGCAGCCTCAGCCACACAGATCTGATCTAAATTAAACCAGAGGTGGAAACTCAAGGTATTTTTTCCTTACCTGGAAACATGACCTCCAACATCACTACTTCTCTGTGTGTTTGCACCCTCACAGACCTCCAGTAGCACCTGGATTAATGACATGAACTCCCCCTTGTGCACCTCAGATACCTAACCACAAAGCTGGGAAGAAACACGCCACAGCCAGCCCCACAGCTCACTGGCACTTGCTGCTAACACCTCAGGAAGATGCAGATAAAGCAGTGATGCCTCTGTTCTTATTAGGGCATTTAAATCAATTTGATGAATAACAGCAAGATAGACTTAGAGGAGTGTCCACGATGCAGACACAGACACAATTGGTACAAAGGGGGGAGGGGGGGGAGTAAATCTGCATAACAGATGGTGTCCCTCTGCTTGCCATTTGTAAATGAATAAAAACATCCCCGAGCTCTTGCTTTGCTGCTGTCTGCTGACTGACACTTATTTGAAGCTAACATGAAGAGTTTATAATCAGCCTTGAAGAGGAGAACAGAGAGAATGGCTGAGCAAGTGAAGGGCTCAGCTTGAACAGCAAGACATCTCCCTGGGCTCATTCCTACCCTGGTCTGGACCCAGCATGCAGACAGAGCTATATCTAGGATCCTGGAAAACTGTACGGGGTTGTCTTCTTGCTTCTGCAGCTCCCACTGACCAATGGAGCCTCTGGAATGATTTAGCCTGTTTGCACAGCAGCCCAGAGTGCTGGGGATGATGGAGTTGGGCACTGGTGGAAGTGCAGCTGCTGTAGCTTTATGTTTAGGATCTCTCCAGCTCTGGTTCCGGGGTCTGCCTGGGCTTTCCTGGCTCTCCGTTTGCCCCCTACTGCTGATCGTTGCCTGCAGCACTAGAGAAGGGCAGGAGGGAACCAGGTATTTCTGAGGCAGAGGCTGTTTGCTGCATGGTGAGAAGCTACATGGGAATATTTGATGTGATGAAGCAGAGGTGGGAGACTGGAGCCCTCCCCAGCAGATGAGCCATGTTCTTGAAAGGAAGGTGGAAATGAGGAGCCCCAAACCAGCCAGGCTGTTTCAGTTTAACCAAAGCCCTTACTCCAATCTGACACATTTCTGTGGTGATTCCATAGAGAATTCAAGTGTGACCTGGTGCTGGAGGTGCAGCAGCTGCTAAAAGGCTTGTGGTGCTGTGACTGCTGAGCTGGGGGGTTTGGAGAGCCCGTGGGGGTCTCCTGACCTGGGGGCTTCAGCCCTAAGAGCTGCTCACCTCTTGAAAGGAGGTGAAACCTCAGGGTGAGATATCCAGAACAGAAGCAGGTATCATCCTCAGCCTGGGGAAGATGTGTATCATCCCTCCAAGAAATCCAAGGTGCATTTGTGCTCTGAATTCACTGCCTCTGGCCCCTCACCAGTGGCTGTCCTTTGACCATGGTGGCAGCACCATCATGCAGATGAGGGACGTGGTCCACCTGAACATGTCCTGTGCAAAGGAATAATGGATCAGGGAGGCCCGAGGCATGGCAGAGAGAGCTGCTGTGGTCTGGTTCTCATGGCGTTGCAGAGCCCCCGGTGCTGTGTGCTCGGGCAGACTCAGTGCAGGGAGAGGCATGTGTCTGCCGAGGCTTCCTCCGCTGTTTCTGGAGATGGAAAGATGTGACAGCATCAGGCTTGACCAGGATGTTGATGCTATTTAATTTTCAGACTTGCAAAAGTGGTTACAAACTTGAAACTTTGTTTAACTCGTGACTAAAAGCAACATATGATGACTGCAGCGTTTGGATCAAAGTATCAGTAAAGAAGAAAAGCAGCATATGAGGCAACATATGGTAAATATGTATTTAGAAACACAGAAAGGAGACAAACTCATCTGGGTCAAGATTTAATCAGATAATGTTTGGTTTAGACTCAGCACTAATGCTACTTAGGAAGCACATTACATTGGAATCAGTATTCAGAACTCTGTTAAATGCAAATGAAAATAAATAGCAAAAGGGAAAATGGGAACGGTCCCTGCTTTGTGATTTTTCACTCTTCCTCGGAGGGACCTCAGCTGGGATGTGAGGAAATACTCACAAAGCCTCTCCCCCAGCTGGTACAGGGTACCCTGGCCAGCTTGCAGTGGCAGGTAGAAAGGCTGAGGGACTTGGGGTCTTTTAGCTTGGAGAAGAGAAGGCTGAGGGGAACCTTCTCAATGCTTATAAACACTTGAAGGGTGGATGTCAGGAGGATGGAGGCACTGTTTTTTTCAGTGGTGCCCAGTGACAGGACAAGAGGTGAAAGGCACAAACTTGAACATGGGAAGTTCCATCTAAACATGAGGAGGAACTTCTTTACTGTGAGGGTAGTAGAGCACTGCAAAAGGCTGCCCAGGGATCACAGAATCACACAGAATCACAGAATCACCAAGGTGGGAAGAGACCTCAAAGATCAAGTCCAACCTGTCACTGCAGACCTCATGACTAAACCATGGCACCAAGTGCCACATCCAATCCCCTCTTGAACAGATGTGGGAGAGAATGCCTCTTGAACCATTCTAAACCTGCCTGGATGCTGTCCTGTGCAACCTGCTCTAGGTGAACCTGCTCTGACAGAGTGTTTGGACTAGGTGATCTCCAGAGGGCCCTTCCAGGCCCTTTTGTTCTGTGATTCGATATGATCTCATTCATTTAGTAGAGAACTCAAGTGACAGCTTCAGTGCACAATAAAGGGCACAGGAGAGGGCATGGACTGCACTAGAGTTGGAGTCTAAGAGAAGTGCTTTTGGAGCAGCTATGTCTTTGTTAAGTTAGGATCAGGTATCTGATGGGGGCTCTGATTTTCCTGCATATTCATGACTTTACACATAAGCAAAGTTGTCAGTTTTTATCCTTAGAAATGAGATGAGAACAGTTTGAGGTTCCTCCTCTTTCTCCAAAGGCACCAGGTGGCTGGCTGCTGAAGAAGCTGTGTGACTTCATGAACAGCAAGCAGAGCAGAAGGCTGGCTGCGAACGGGTGCGAGCGCAGCCCAGCTCCCGCTGAAGGAAGCCAAGCAGATGAAGCTGCAGGATGGAGTCACTCTGAGTGCTGATAGGAGAAAGGAAGAGGAACCAAGCTGGTGAAGACTCTCACACCTCTTCCAGGCAGTCACAGAGATCTTAAACACTCCTCTCTTACAACTGTGAAACCATCTCCTGTCCAAACACATGCTTTGGCCCAGCCTCTGCATTATCTTTCCTCACAAGGGCTGCTTCCCACGGGATGATGATTGCAGTAAACCCTGCCCGGGGAACCGTAACCCAGTACAACACATGGCACTGCTCCTCTGCAGCTGCTTGGATACAGTAGCATCAGTTCTCACACAAGATCCTCAACAAAGATGGAGAGGTACAGGATTGATCCATGGGTACCTACAGATGGATTTGGAAGAAAAATTCCACTCTCCTGGTTTTTGGACCATCTCTCCTAATTCCATCAGATTACAGTGTTAGTAAGGGAGGGTAAGGGAGGCAATAAGCTAATGCACCAGCCTTTCAGGCTTGGGGGATTTACTATCCTCCTTTCCTTACAGCACAGAGCTGCAACGTGGTTTGACAGAGACGTTAAGAACCAACCCTGAGCCTTTGTGTATGGAGCTTCTCCTGAGTCCTGGGAGTAATTAACGTGTCCCTTCATTTAAAAAAGATAAATGAAAATAACAGACCTCTGAAGGGCTTGGAACTTCTGTTATCAGGCTTACCAACAGGTATTAACAAGTATATGGTTTTGCTGTCTGCCCAGGAGATCAGCCAAATGAGAAAGGAGTATCTTGAATTTTAGGTGCGGGGAGGACTCACATAAAGGATCACAAAGCTCTCAGACACTAAGTGTTGCCTCCAAAGTTGCCTCCAAAAGTGCTCTGAACAGCCACAAGCCAGTAAAAGCAATTACTAGAACATTTTGCCTTTTCTTTTGGTGGGGTTTCAGATGAGTCCCAGCAGTAGTAGTGATGACTTCTATTTACTTTGATAGCACTGGACGTTTGAACACATCAGGGCTTCACTTTTGCTGAGCACATCAGAAAGGACAAGCTCCCTGGTGAGCTCCATGGGAGAACCACAAGCTGAGTTTTTCCCACGATTTCCCTGGTTTTGCTTGAGGAAGGACTGTGGCAAGAAATGCCTCGGGCTGCAGAGCATTCCCTGGCCAGGCTGGTTGGGTGTCTCCATCCCTGCAGATCTCTCTCTGCTCTTTGCTGCCAGCTTAGCATCAGTCTTCTGTTTATCCTCCTGCCTGTACATCTGCCACACTCACCCTTCAGAGCTGGCATCTCAGACAGGGTAATCCTCTTTGGTGCCTTTAATTAAAAGGTCACCTTCCAAATGCAAGTGAGAGGAGCCCTGGTGGTCCTGTGTGCTCTGCTTCCAAACCAAATTAGCCATGAAGTTCCAACTGGGAAATTCAACAGCTCTAAGCAATGATGATCATTAATCACCATCTCACTTAGAGGACTCTCTCGTTCACCCATGACAGCAGCACTAAGGAGAAGAACTGAGGAACTGTGAAGGATGATCTTTACACAACAGTGTTATTGTCAAGTCAATGAAGCCTTGAGAACGAGTTAACAGACTTAAACCAAACAGAAATAAAGTGGAAAGAGAGGAAAACTACATCTTCTTCGTGACAGTGAAGTTCTGCTGCCAGTTGGAACTCAAAAGAAGGAAGGTCTGGGAGAATTTTCCTTGGTTTTTTAATCCATGTATCAGTGGTTTTGGGCAGGTCACTTTCAAAGCCACTCTCTGGCTTTGTGAGTGAACACAATGAAGCCCACTCCTCATTAAAAATTCTTGGTTACTCTTCTCCCCATGTGCCACCAGCCAGGAGGTCTCATCCTGGTCCAAGGCACAGCAGGTCAGCAAGGAGCTTTTCCTGCTGTCACGGGGGGGTGATGGAGAGGAGTGATTCTTGCAGCCTCTCCTTTAGCAGGAATAAACCCTGCAGAGCAGGACTGCTCATGAATGTGGCAAAATGAGTAGTTAAAGCCACAGGGACAGTTTTATGATGCCTCTGGTAATTTGTTGCTGCTCAGTCGAGTTTTCCCTCACTGCTATTTCACAATGCTGGCTGATTACATTTCACTGTCTGGTAGTGTGTCTAAATAATAATTAATAACTTATGAGGTGATCTTCTAATGAAGCACATTCTGTTCCTCTGATTCACTCAGTGCAAAGCCTTGGGATTACAGCCTGCCAGCCCCAGGGGAGTCAGCCAGGTCTGCTGCCCATTTTCCATGATTTCAGACACTGGTTGATCAGTGTCTTTAGCTGCCACCACTGTGGCATTCAGCTGCTTTCAAGCCACCCAGGGCTGTGGGTGGGTGACCCCAACCATCACCCCAGCTTCTGCAATGCCAGACATTGCAGCCAGCCCAGGGGATGAGGTGGAATGGGTTGTCCAGGGAGGTGGTTGAGGCCCCCTCCCTGGAAGTGTTTAAGACCAGGCTGGATGAGGCTGTGGCCAGCTTGATCTAGTGTGGGGTGTCCCTGCCCATGGCAGGAGGGTTGGAACTAGATGATCCTTGTGGTCCCTTCCAACCCTGACTGATACTATGATACTATGATGCTATGACTGATGAAGTCCTCAGAGAAAACATAACAAATAAAAGCCTCTCTGGAAGCATTCAGCCTGTCCCACAGCTACACCCTCTTACCCAAATTTCATTAGATTTTCCCGTCCTGTTTAAGGCAAGTCTCTACCAGAATGAAGCACTGGGCAAGATAAGTTGAAAGATCTTGAGTCCTACAGTGGGTTTTAGTTCTTCTAGCTCCCAGGCCTGGTGATGGCAAACAGTAAATGTACCTAATAATAGTACAAAAACATAGCTTGCCTTTGCTAGGCTGACCCACCAGGTCTCACTCTCCTTACACCATGAGCATAAGAACAGATCTTATGTGGAATGGCTGAGGCAACTTGGATTATTCAGCCTGGAGAAAAGGAGGCTGAGGGAAGACCTCATTGTGCTCTACAACTCCCTGAAAGGAGGTTGGAGTGAAGTCGGGGTTGGTCTCTTCCCCCTTGTATTAGAATCATAGAGTCAACAAGGTTGGAAAAGATCTCAGAGATCATCAGGTGATATAATGAGAGGAAATGGCCTAAAATGGTGCCAGAGGAGGTTTAGATTGGATATTAGGAAAAAGTTCTTTGCTGCAGGAGTGGTCAGGCATTGGAACAGGCTGCCCAGAGAGGTGGTGGAGTCACCATCTCTGGAGGTGTTCAAAAACACGTGGACATGGCACTTGGGGGCATGATTTAGTGGGCATGGTGGTGTTAGGTTGGCAGCTGGACTTGATGATCTTAGAGGTCTTTTCTAATCTTGATGATTCTATGATGTCACTAGTTGCAAAGCTTTCACCCTGCCTTTACTCCTGGATTGAGAAGGTGATATCACCATCCCCGGTGCTTCTGCCAACCTGTACCATCATCTTGCAGGGCGATGTTTGCCAACCAAAACAGTCCTATGCCTCTGTGATTCTACACTCCAGCCCAGCAAGGGTGGGATGTTCCGATGAATTGACTTGAATACAAACTGTGCAGCAGGTTGACAGAGGCAGCTCTGAATTCCTGGGACGAAAAGGCACTCAGTTAGGCAGCTTTTGTGCAACTTGAGCTCTGCTGCTCCAGGAACAGGCGGGTAACACAAGGTGCCTGCTTCTCTTCCAGACTGGAAGGCAGCTATTTTTCCCAGCTGGAGTCGTGTGTGTGTGTGTGTGTGTGTGCATCCGATATGCATGAAGAGCTGTTTAAGTGTCAGTTGCCAGAGCCTGCCAAACAAGAAGTAAATTTGCCTTCTACCTTCATGTGAAAGCTCTACTTTTGTCAGTCTTATAACATGCCCCCTCTTATAACATGCCTCCCCCTCTCCCCCTCCTTGTAAGATGTGTTGAATGGCGATAACCAGGCACGATGTCTCCTTGGGGATTTGCAGTGGCAAGAAAACAATCTTGATGTTCACAATGAAAAATGTCAAGTAGTTTTATGCCACTTACAGTATCAAATGGTGATGGTTTTCTCTGCCCTGTCTCTGGAGACTAAGCTTTGGGGAAAGCATAGACTATGCGAATTTATGTGCCTGTGTGTTTATTTACTGCAAGCCCCGGGCCCATCAAGGAAGCAATGAGAAATCACAAACCAGCCTCATCAGTTTCCCTGAACACCCCAGGACTGCATTGCTTTTGTGGGTTTTCTGTTGGTTTGGTGTTTTTTTTCTTCTTCTTTTTTCCCCCTCCCTTCTAATTACAGTGATTCATAGATGGATAGAAGGGTTTATGTTGCAAAGGGACCTTGAAGATCATCTTGTTCCAACCCCCTGCCATGGGTAGGGACACCTTCCACTAGACCAGGCTGTTCGAGGTGTCATCCAACCTGGCCTTGAACTCCCCCCCCAGGGAGGGGGCATCCATGGACAACCTGTTCCAGTCTCTCACCACCTTCACTGTAAAAAATTTCTTCCTAATCTCTAGACTAAGTCTCCCCTTCTAAAGCTCCAATCCATGCCCTCTCATCCTGTCACTACAAGCCCTTGTAAATAGAATAGACTACTAGACTAGACTAGACTAGACTAGACTAGAATAGAATAGAATAGACCAGGTTGGAAGAGACCTTTGAGATCATTGTGTCCAACCCATCATCCAACACTATCTAATCAACTAAACCATGGCACCAAGTACCCCACCAAGTCTCCTCCTAAACACTTCCAGTGCTGGCAACTCCACCACCTCCCATTCCAATGGGCAATAACTCTCTCTGTGACAAATTTCTTCCTAACATCCAGTCTAAACCTCCCCTGGTGCAGCTTGAGACTGTGTCCTCTTGTTCTGGTGCTGGTTTCCTGGGAGAAGAGACCAGCCCCTGCCTGTCTACAACCTCCCTTCAGGTAGGTAGTTGTAGACAGCAATAAGATGTCCCCTGAGCCTCTTCTCCAGGCTGAGCAACCCCAGCTCCCTCAGCCTTCCCAGCCTTCTTTTCTCCAGGCTGAGCAGCCCAAGCTCCCTCAGCCTTCCCAGCCTGTCCCCATTGACAGCCTGTCCCCATTGGGAACGTTCTCCAGCCCTCTGGTGTTGTTATCCAACTCAGCAGCTGAAACACAGCTCACCACACTGCAGGCCAATACATGTGAAAACCTTTGCACAACCAGGTGTGACGGCAGCAAGGCAAATGCCACCAAGAAATGATGAGATGCTGTCTCAGCCAGGAGGACAAAACACAGGATCATAGAATAAAACCATTTCAGTTAGAAAAGAGTCCAACCATCAACCTAACACCATGATGCCCACTAAACCATGTCCCTAAGTGCCATGTCCACATGCCTTTGGAACAGCTCACCTGGTGTTCACTCTACCACCTACCTGGGCAACCTGTTCCAATTCTCACTTACTACCTCTAGAAGTTCAAGGCACCTCTAAACTCACTGTATCGCTCTCAGATGTTTTGCCTGTGACTCAGAGAAAAACAGATGTGACTGAAAGGAAATTAATCTTGCACTTAATCATTGATCTCTGCCAAAATTATCTGCAAATGACTGCTGAGTGGCATCACTGTTCTTCAAGCTTCCCTGTGTAAATGGCACACCATACTGAGATGCCATGACCAGGTATTTAGAATCACAGAATTGTCAGGGTTGGAAGGGACCTCAAGGATCATCTAGTTCCAACCCCTGTGCCATGGGCAGGGACATCTCACACTAGAGCAGGTTGCTCACAGCCACATCCAGCCTGGCCTCTAAAACCTCCAGCAATGAGGCTTCTACCACCTCCCTGGGCAACCTGTGCCAGTGTCTCACCACCCCCATGGGGAAGAACTTCTTCCTGACATCCAGTCTGAATCTACCCATTTCTATTTCTTTTTCCCATTGCCCCTAGTCCTATCACTCCCTGACACCCTAAAAAGTCCCTCCCCAGCTTTCTTGTAGGCCCCCAAAGACCAGGAAGTCAAATCCTTTATAAGGTGTCCTGAAAGCAAGTTTCAGGATGCTACGTGGCTTTCACACATCAGAACTGGAACTACTGGAAACAGAGGGCCACAAAGAAAGGAGTGTAACATGTAGGATTTGGGGGCATCTCCTCCAGCCTCATCAGCTATGGGATCCCTGAAATACATTCTTTTTCCTTTATTCTTCATGGATCATAATCCAACCACAGCTTAGAATTCAGAGCACCTCTGAAGAGTCCATGTGTAGGGGAGACAGTGGGAGGAAGGTTTACTCACCAAAGAAGATTAATTAGGAGAAAAGCAGCTGATGAACATGGGATCAATAGGAACTTAAAGACTATGAGTGAGTAAGAATGAGACAAGAGCATTTATCTCTCAGACACTGGTTTCATTACTCATTTTCTGGTTTCCAGCACCTTCTTCAGCAGGAACAATACCTAAAACCCCCAAGCCAGTACAAACTGAGCCCACTTTTCAACATGTGTTATTGGCCTGGAGGAATGGCTTGTTCTGAATGCCCCATTGTAACATTTTCAAAGACAAGGAAAACCTTTCAGGTGGTCAGAGATGAGCCTGGATATTGAGGTCCAGACCCAGAAGAGCCTTTATGTAGAAGCAGGATTGAACTCAGACAGGTTGTACAAGTTCTGAGCAATGAGGGCTAAGATCTACCCTTCCTTATCTTTCAATGCAGGCCTAAAGCTTCTAAAGCTAAGAAAATGAACACAGATTTCTATTGTCAGATGTGAATTCAACACTGAACCTCTCAAGGCTTGATAACATTTGGGTCTGATAAGAGTTTTAATTTAATCTACCCAGTCTTCATGTTTTCTTGAGTTCAGTTTTAATCTCACTTTGATCTTTTCCAAGGTTGGATCTATTTAATGGCACTGTCCAGGTTTTCAATACCTAATTACCCAGTGGGACAGCACAGGGATGCAGGTTTAGGCTCATCAATGGGCTGCCCAGGGAGGTGGTGGAGTCACCATCACTGGAGGTGTTGAAGAAGAGCCTGGATGAGGCACTTGGTGCCATGGTTTAGTTGATTAGATGGTGTTGGCTGATAGGTTGGACTTGATGATCTTGAAGGCCTTTTCCAACCTGGTTAATTCTATTCTATTCTATTCTATTCTATTCTATTCTATTCTATTCTATTCTATTCTATTCTATTCTATTCTATTCTATTCTATTCCTATTCCATTCCATTCCATTCCATTCCATTCCATTCCATTCCATTCCATTCCATTCCATTCTATTTTAGCCTAACCTAGCCTAGCCTAGCCTAGCCTGCTGCCAGTGGCTCTGCTAGGATGGGCCTGGGCCAGACACCTTCACCCACAGAGATATTAGCTGAACTTCATGTGTGTATAGGAAAAAAAGCTTCAGGCAGTGAGCTGGGGAATGCTGCAGCACAGAGCAAGGTAAGGAAAGCACATAATGTTGCTGTTGTCAGAGCTGTGCACAGAGAAAAGGTTAACAGGAATGATCTCTCTCCTGCGTCTTATTAATTGCCTGCTTTCAATTCTACCCTGTGCTGGGCTGCAGGTAGGGAAGGATGAGTTTTCACTGCTTCAAACAGCTGGTTAGGAGTTTTAATTACACCTGGCACATTAAAGGAAGCCTTCATCAAACCACTGGGGATGGGGGAGGTTAAATGCTGCTCTTTTGCAATGGCATACTGTGTTTTGGTGTTTTCTCCATAAACAGGGAATTGCAGAAACAAATACAAGCGCTGCTCCGTGAGCGCCTTTCCTCTTCAACCCATTGCAGCATTTGCATGCTCTCAGTTGGTTTCTACACTCATTACATTTCCCTTATCTTTAATTCATAACTTGATCTTTCTCTTAGAAGTGTGGGGTTTTTTTCCCCCTTCCTCTATACACGTGCTTGTATATTCCTGCTCACGGTGCTTGCAGGACAAAATACAAAGCAGAAGCTTAAAGCCAGAGGCACATCGAGGTAGATTGTTGCAGCGTGAAATTGCCACAGGAGGCTGACATTTGAGGAAGGATTCAGAGGCCTGAACATACAACATGTGCTGCTTTGGACCCCCCACTGTGGTACCTGAGACATCCCCAGAGGGGCTGCAGGACGTGACAGAAAACCTTTGGGACACCCAAGCCCTCGTGGGGAACGTTGTCCCCAAGATTGGCTTAATAGAGCAGACAGAAATCAGGTTGTCATGGCAATTAGTCCTGATGTCAAGCAAACCCAGGGGACAATGAAAACCTCCTGTCTACTTTATTTCTTTCAGGGATTACAGGAAGGTGAGGGCTAGAGTTGGTGGCCTCCTTTGCGGTGTGAGGGTGGCAGATGCTTGGGGAGGGTCATCCCCCACCTTGGACTACATGTAGGCATGCCCTACACCAGCAAGGAGGGGCACTGGCCCTGCAGCTTGCAGGGCATAAGCTGCTCAGGTCTGTTTTTAATCAGCTAACAGGATTTGTATAGGAATTCCACAAAAGCTGGTAACTAAAGCTCTCAAGAGGTAGAGGATTTGCTGTGATCCTGGGCAGGAGAAGGTAAGATGATGTTTCTTTAAAAACCAAGGCAGGCATAAAATATCAAAGAGTATAAGCAGGAACATCCAAATCCAGAGAAGTTCTGGTTTAGGCTGAAAACACCCCAAAAAAGATGTGTCTTAACAGAACTAAGCCTTCAGGTCTGGGGCTTTGTGCCTTTTCCTGAGACACAGAGACATGAAGGGAATTAATTTTAATACTCACTGGGAATTGCTCTGCTGCAGGCTGATCCTTGCAGCTCTGGAGAAGGCTGGGGATGAGAGCGACCCCTAGGACAGCTGGCTCAGAAGAGGTGGGGGTTAATAAAGCTGTTCCCAAAGGTGCTGCTTGAAACCCACTCATCCCCATCTCCTAACTACTCTCTTTATCCAGGTAGGAAAACTGTTTCTTCAGCTCTGGCTTTCACTGCAGTGAGCTCCATCATTTTGGGAGCAAGGATCCAGAACAAAGAAACAATAGACTTTATCAGCACAATGCAGCACTTGCAGCTGGATCCTTCTTTAACCTGTCGAGCCTTTGGTTTCTCTCTCCTGCTGGAATGCAAAGCAGGTGATGTCAGGAAGGTGGGTGGTGAAGAGGAAGTGTGCAAAAAGGAAGGAAAAGAAATAAGCAAATGCCAAGCAAAAATAGCAGCAGCCTGGGAAATGGATCCATTGAGCAGTTTATCTGTGAGTCACATCACAATGTGCCCAGTACTGGGGCTTTGCCTTTCACTTTCCCTGAGTGCCCAGGAATGCCAAAACATTCCTGCAAACACAATTTTCTGCAAGTGCTTCTTGGAAGTAACTTCCCACCACCCCCACCCACCCCCCTCCACCCCCCACCCAGGAAACAGAAACAAACTTCAGTGATTACCGAGGAAGTGAGTACAAAACTCCAGTGGTTGCATTGATTTATGTTGCACATTTTTCAGTGGCCATTCCTGAAGAGTAAAACCACTTTTCCTGACCTGAAGAGGGGCTGGACACAAGCAAAAGCTGAGGCACATACAGCCTGTGCTGCTTGCTCATCACTGTCCCGGCATGACCCAGAGTCACATGTCACTGTTTGTGGGGACAGGACCAAACATGACCAGGAAGGCAATGCCATGTGTGACTTATGGACTGTTTTCTGCTGCTGGGAAAGACCAGGCCAGGTAGATCTGGCTGCAGTCCTCTGGGTAACAGGGCAAAGCCATCGTTAACAAAACAGTCATCTGAGCTGCCCACCCCCAGGTTTAGACCTATAGATTCATAGTTTGGCTTGGAAAGGACCCTAAAGATCATCAAATTCCAACCCCTCTGACTTTGGCAGGGACACTTTCTACCAGACCAGGTTGATCAAGGCCATCTCCTATTAAACTCTTTATAGGTAAGTTCTCTCAGGGAGTTTGGAGTTTTAATATTTTTATAACCTTTTTCATCCCTTTTGTAGGCTGAGGAAAGGAGGAAAATAACCTTTTTTCACCCCTTTTGTAGGCTGAGGAAAGGAGGAAATGCAGCAGAATTTGTGTCTTGTTGCCAAACAAATAATTCTGTGATGTAGATTTATTTCTATTCCTACACCAAGAGCAGCTGCTGAAGCCTGGGGAATGGCTCTGGCTGGCATGTGTCAGGCTCTGCAAGGGGCAGCTGGACTGTGGCAAAGGCTTCAGGGTGTAACACAGCCCTGGGATGGGCAGGAAACCTGCTTCGAATTCCCCCATTGCCTGTGCATTTGGTGTCCAAGAAAGTGATGGTGGAAATGACAGCAAGGGAGAAAACCTGGACAACTGTGCTATCAGTCTGATTAATCTGCTGCCTTATAAAATCTGCCTGCCTAGGGGGGCTCAGCTGTGGTTGAGAGCAAGGAGATGGGCAGAACAGGGACAGCTGTGGATGCTGCTTCTGCAGGCTGCTGGTACAGAGTTCTAATAAACCATAGGATGGGCTAGGCTGGGCTGGGGTGACAGCCATGCACTCCATTCCAAGGCAGAAAGGGCACCTGCTGACACTGTGCAATGACTGGGTTTATTTTACATCAAAATCAGATCTCTGCCATGTAGCAATCTGCATGTGAAGCAGTTACCTCCACAGTCAGTGGGAAAAAAACGAAGGGCATTCCTATATCATGGATCATCCCATCCCATGGCAAAAAATCATGTTGATGTCAGCCTTTGCCAGAGATGAGTCATGTCCCAGGAATATTCTTGGCTCTGCCAGCATGGAGGAGAGCAGGAAGGTGGTGAAGGTATCCATGGCTTGGATTTCAGCAAGACTAAGAAATATTCTCACACTTATCATTTTATGAACTGTAAACTCCTGGTGCAAGCCAAAGGAAATGTTCTCTTGAGTAGATAGGAACCTGACCAATTAACCAAAATTAGTTTTGATGCAAATGAGCTGTTCCATTCCAAGTTTTCAGCCCACTAAAGCCTCAAAGATTATTTTCCCCACCCAGAATGAAAAAAAAAAATCCTTCCCAATTGTCATGGGATTAAGATAAATAAATCCATCAACCAAACCTTGCTCCTTTTCACTGCTAGAGAAATAACAAACCCTCACTTCCCAAGGCCCTCTGCTTATTCTGTGCTTGGGGCTTTTCTGCTGTCTTCTCTGTTCCCCCTCCTCACCAACAGTCACACCAAGATGCTGAGCATTTCCCAGAGACAGAAATGAGATGCATCTTCCAGATCCACAGCAACTTCAGGCAAAGAGGCATCCACAGCTACGAAGCTCAGCTAATGTGTGCTTAGTGTGAATGTTAATCAATTAGACATGCAGAGCATTAATGATGTTTCTTTTGCCTAATTAGATTAGCAAAACACGAGTACAGTGACTTTTTTTTTCCCCTTTAATTGCCTTCCTTGCTTCCAGCTCTCCAGCTTGTTCCTCCCAAAGATCACCACCCATCTGGCTCTGGGATGCTCTGAAGGGAGATGTTTCCCCTGGTATCCCCAGGGCTGAGAGCAGCTGGGTTCTGCCTATACCCACAGCCCCCCCCCCCCCCCCCGCCCACCCTCGGGAATGGGCAGGAGTGATGTGGGAAGATTTCTGGTTCTCCCTATGGCTTTTGCTTTTTGTTGAGGCTGATGGCAGAGGCTGAGCAGCTCAGCAGCCTGCTCTGGGCTGCAGCAGGGACTCCCTGAGCCCCAGCATCCTCAGAACTGGAGCATGCTGTTTGGGTGAATCTGGAGAAGGACCAGATGCTCTCCTGCTTCTTGAGCATTCACAGGAGTCACAAGGAATGTAAAACACAACTGGGCACTCCCGTGAGCCATCGCACACAGAGCTACTCAGATCTCAGTGATAGCAATAACAGGGCTATGGAAAAATTGAGATGAAGCTTATCTCCAAGAGAGGAAAAAGAGCATCATTTGATAGGGAGCAAGACAAGAAGCAGATAAGATGCTGGAAATGCTCCCAAGTCCAGAATACTACTGACCTACCAAGTGTGAGATACCTGAAAAACACTGATAAAGTGTCCTGAGTCTTCATCAGTTTTCTTCCTGCTTATCTGATTTATGCAGATGCAGGTTACACACTGCTTAGTGCCCCAGAGAGAAAAGGAAAGAGAGAGGCTGCAGTGTATTAGTGTGCCAGGGGAGGTTTAGGCTGGATGTTAGGAAGAAATTCTTCATGGAAAGAGAGATTGGCCATTGGAATGGGCTGCCCAGGGAGGTGGTGGAGTCACCATCCCTGCAATTGTTTAAAATAAGACTGGATGAGGCACTCAGTGCCATGGTTTAGTTGATTAGATGGTGTTGGCTGATAGGTTGGACTTGATGATCTCAAAGGTCTTTTCCAACCTGGTGAATTCTGTCTTCCTAGAGCAAAGCTAAAGGAAGCGTTAGAAGGCTCACACTAACCCGAAGAATCTTCCCAGATTGCTGGTCAGGAGCTGGCGATTATCATCTTAAAATAACCCAAACCAAACCCAGCAGGAGAAAGTTTTTACATGCTGTTATGTAAAAATGAACTGTGCATCAGAAAGTCCCAGATGGGGTTTCATTAGCAGCTTGAGATTGGACGTGGCACTTGGTGCCATGGTTTAGTCATGAGGTCTGTGGTGACAGGTTGGATCATCAAGTCCAACTTATTACCTAATACCCAACACCTCATGACAACTAAACCACGGCTCCAAGTGCCACATCCAATCCTTTTTGAACACCTCCAGGGATGGTGACTGCACCACCTCCCTGGGCAGCACATTTCAACAGCCAGTTACTCTTTCTGGGAAGAACTTTCTCCTCACCTCAAGCCTAAACTTCCCCTGGCACAGCTTGAGACTGTGTCCTCTTGTTCTGGTGCAGGTTGCCAGGGAGAAGAGACCAACCCCCACCTGGCTACAAACTTGTTTGGGGAATTTGTAGAGAGCAATAAGGTCTTCCCTGAGCCTCCTCTTCTGCAGGCTAAGCAACCCCAGCTCCCTCAGCCTCTCTTCACAGGGCTGTGCTCCAGGCCCCTCCCCAGCCTTGTTGCCCTTCTCTGGACACATTCTAGCATCTCAATATCCTTCTTAATCTGAGGAGCCCAGAACTGGACACACGACTCCAGGTGTGGCCTAACCAGTGCTGAGCACAGGGCAGAATGGCTTCCCTGCTCCTGCTGGCCACTCCTTCTTGGCCACCTGGGCACACTGCTGGCTCATGTTCAGAGTTGCTACAGACTTACTGCTCAGGGAAGGAAGTGGATTGCTCATGCTAAAATCAATAATCCACCTCTTTTTTTTTCTTGGTTCATCAAGCTCAACCCTATCACTGTCTTTCCCCTTCCCCCCCCCCCCCCCCCAAGTATAACAAATGTTGTTGTCAGCATCTCCCAAGGCAAATCCACCACCAATCCATCCTTAGGAACAGAAGCATGCAAAGATGATGGGTAGTTTATTTCTCCCATTAAAAGTATTTCTCTTAGATGCTCCTGAGGTGACAAATGCTCAGCAGATTTTATCTGCCAATGCCCTCAAAGTCTCTGATAGCTCCTGATTTTTAATCCTGACCTCAGCTGCTGGGGGGAAGGCTTTGGCTGTGATTTCTTTGACTTTCAAAGCTTTGCTCCACTTGGAGCAGATTTTGTATCTTTAAAGCAAATTGCTAGAATGGTAAGAAATGACACTTTTCATATCAGTTTGAACCAGGACACATTAGTATGTGGAACATTCATGTCTGGAGCTCCAGTTTCTATAGTTACTAGTGCATTGGTGTTTCACTGAACTGCTGCAATATTAATTTTACCCTAGCTCTGCCTCCCTCTCACTAGAAGGGTTGGGATGTAACAAGAGGTTTTGGGGGACTCATCCTGTACTAGACACTTTTAGGAGGTTTTTCAGGACCTTCTATTTCCTGACAGGATGTTACTTGGTAATGAAGTAGGTATCATGTAGCACAACTGAGTACACCTTGAGTACTGTGTCCAGTTCTGGGTCCCTCAGTTTAAGAAGGACATCGAGACACTTGAACATGTCCAGAGAAGGGCAACAAGGCTGGTGAGAGGCCTTGAGCACAAGCCCTACAAGGAGAGGCCGAGGGAGCTGGGATTGTTTAGCCTGGAGAAGAGAAGGATCAGGGGTGACCTCATTGCCCTCTACAACTACCTGAAAGGTGGTTGTAGACAGGAAGGGGTTGGTCTCTTCTCCCAGGCAACCAGCACCAGAACAAGAGGACACAGTCTCAAGATGTGCCAGGGGAGGTTTAGACTCGAGGTGAGGAAAAGTTCTTCACTGAGCGAGTCATTCGTCATTGGAATGGGCTGCCAGGGAGGTGGTGGAGTTGCTGTCCCTGGAGGTGTTCAAGGGGAGATTGGACATGGCACTTGGTGCCATGGTCTAGTTGTGAGGTCTGTTGGGACAGGTTGGACTTGATGATCTTTGAGGTCTCTTCCAACCTTGGTTATACTGTGATACTGTGATACTGTGAACTGAAAATTGTAACTTCATGAGAGAGACAGTCTTCTAAGTGCCTCTAGGGAATTGAATGGGAGGTCCCTGGCTGGAGAATTGCAGCACCTTATTAGAAGGAGCAGAATGGTCTCATTTTAATCTTCTAAAATTGCTTTGTCCAGGTCAGTGTGAAAACTTGAAGGGAACAGAAGAAAAATTTGACATTTATTCTGTTCCAGAGGGAAAAATTCGGTCACAGTAAACGCCAGCACATTCTGCACCCTCCAGACTCCTTGAACTGTTGGTAGAACTTGAACCATGGGTAGATATGGGACCCCCAACAAAAGAGAGATGATCAGGACTGGAGCTGCTGGAGGACCTGTTCAGGAAGGATGGAGACCTTCTAACTACACTTCAGATCTGAAGGACCTACAGGTTTGGGGAGGGACGGTTTAGAAGGGCCTGTGGGGATAGGATGAAAGACAACGGTTTGAAACTGATTTAGGCTGGACAGAATGACAAAGTTCTGTACTATGAGAAATATTGGAACAGGTTGCTCAGTGATGTGGTTGAGGCCCCATCCCTGGAGACAATCAAGATCAGATTTGATGTGGCCCTGGGCAGCCTGATCTAGTTGGAGGTGTCCCTGCTGACTGCAGGGGAGTTGCACAAGATGACCTTTGAGGGCCCCTTTCAACCTGATGCAAGCTGTGAAAAGCAGCACTGCTGCTGCAGCAGGGACACAGCCACCCCACCACCTCCTGACCAGCATCACTTTTACTGGTTTGAGACTGCCAGGCAGGTGAAACACACACATTTCCTTTCATTCACCAGTCTGTCTTTATTGCTGTTTGATTGCAAAGCAAGCCAGAGGAGTTATTAATTATGAGCCTGATTCAGAGCCCACTGGGCTCAATAAAAGGTTTTCCACTGGCCCGGAGCACCCTGGGGTTATTGCTGTGCTCCAAACCCAGCATCCTTCATAGCCACAGGGAAACCAGGCAAGCTTTGCTGCACAACAAACACAAACAAGGATCTCCTGTGGGGATGTAAAGATTTTGTCCTCCTGTAGCTTAATTATTTTTTCACTTCTGTTCCTCACTCTGACGACTTAACTCACTCAGTTGACTTCAGTCAATTCATTTTCTGTCCTAGAGTAAAGTCAGACCTGAAAAGTCTGGCACTGCATGGGCAAAACACCACCCCTTGATCTTGACTAGTCAAGAAAAAATTTGCTGTGGGGAGAAGCAGTTAGAAAATCACCTGTGAAACCCTCTTTGCATGGCCCAGATTGCTCTGGTGCTGCCGAGTACCCCTCTGCCAGCTTGCGGCAAGGCAGAGGCAGCTTTATCGCTTCCTATTGCAGCCCTTCCTCCCTTTCAGGGTCACTTATTAGCTCTTTGCCCATCATGCTTTCCAATAAGCCCAGCACCACCACCACCACCCAAAGCATTGCCAGTGAAAGGGAAAGAGCTACACAGCTCCAGCTCTGACTCAGGACATGCTCCAGTGCTGGGGGGCTGACATGCCCCTCCACCACAAAATTACAGAATCATAGAATGGCTTTAGTTGGAAGGGGCATTAGAGATGATCTAGTTGCAGCCCACCTGCCATGGGCAGGGACACCTTCACACACAATCACACACACACAGAATCACCAAGCTTGGAAGAGACCCCAAAGATCATCAAGTTCAACCTGTCACCACAGACCTCATGACTAAACCATGGCACCAAGTGCCACATCCAATCCCCTCTTGAGCACCTCCAGGGATGGAGACTCCACCACCTCCCTGGGCAGCACATTCCAATGGCTAATGACTCTCTCTGTGAAGAACTTTCTCCTCACCTCCAGCCTAAACTTCCCCTGGAGCAGCTTGAGACTGTGTCCTCTTGTTCTGGTGCTGGTTGCCTGGGAGAAGAGACCAACCCCCACCTGGCTACAACCACCCTTCAGGTAGTTGTAGACAGCAATAATGTCTCCCCTGAGCCACCAGACCAGATTTCTATTGTGCTTGCTTTTGATTTGCTGTGTGACAACACAGCAACAACGGTGCTTGATGGTGAAGGGGGATCAGCAGGGGTTACCCTCCAAACCCAAGTGGAACACAAAGATGAGTACCACAGAGGAGACCTGGTGCTGTTTTGGGAAGTGGGGATGGAGGATTTATCTTTTCCTCACTCAGAGTGAGGTGAGAGGCTCAGACTAACAGTGATCACAGTGATCACACCTGGGGAAAAGAAAAGAGGAAAAACAAGCGGGGAAATCACAAAAAGCAAAGCTGCCTTTGGAGTGACAGCTCAGAGCTCTTCATGCTGCTTCGGCAGGGAAAGCTTCAGATAAGAATTTATCAGTATTTGTAAACATCCAACTGCAGGTTTGCTTAAACTCTCCCCTGCTGCATCAATTCCTGACCGCAGATGGCACGTCTTCTCTCTGGAGAGATCAGTTTCTAGATGCTAGAAATTAACCTTGGCCCTTATTTGGATCTTATAAAAGACCTCAGGGAGGTCTGGAATGCGGTGCACCATTCTGCTTCTGTGCTCTCTGCACAGCACCGGGAGCTTGCTCTTCCCCAGCACACAGAGATGCTGGGACAAAACCCTCTCCACCGTGCTGTGTCTCCATTGCCATCTAGTGGCACCAGCCGTGGTCCCTACCTCACCCCATGCAAAACCCTGACCCATAGCCATGAGGTCAGGGCAAGGGCTTCCATCCCCTGAAAAAAACACCAAGTGTGGTGTTGTTTCTTTTAATGCAATCAAACCATTCCAATCACTTTCCCCCTTCTTCCTGAATAATATCAATCTAAGGATAAAAAGTGAATTATCAGTATTTTCCCCTATTCCTGTCTGCAGCAGGGCAGGAGTAGGGAGAGCTGAGGAGGTAAGAGAAGCATCGAAGCTCTTCCACGCAGCTGGGCACAGAAGGGAGGCCACAGCAGCAGGAGCAGGGCAGGAAACTGAAAAACCAACTGTGTGTCACATTTGAAGCTTTAATTTGCTGTCATTTAAAAATCTCCAGGAGGCTTCCAAACAAATTCCTCACTAGAGAAAGAATGGTTCATTGACTGCCTGGGGTTTTGTCTACAGTAAATAACACCCAGTTCTTCCTGCTTGGACTCCTTCCTGGGTGCTCATTTGTTTTAGCTCTCTGTGGCTTTTCCTCAATACCAAGCATTGCTTGTTTGTACTCTTAAACAGAATTAAAACCCTCCTTAGACAAACCAAAAACACAGGACTTTGACCTCATTTAGGTAGTGTAGGCCTGGGAGAAACTTTGTGACTTGTGTGGGCTTGGTCTGAGGAGGAAAGACAGCGGTGAAGATAGGACCTCTCCCTCTTTTGTTCTTCCTCCCCAGCAACCAAAAAACTCATTTTGCCTTTAAAAGCAATTATCCTCTCTCTCTCAGAAAGAGAATACAAGTCTGTAGGAGGCAGCAACCCACAGGGTCTCGGTGGCTGCTGCCCCACCAGCTAGATGATGCTTCCTACAGCTCCTGTATCCGTGAGGGGCTTTGTTAACACTGCACTTGACATACAAACCTACATACAACTCATATCATAGAATCATAGAATGGTTTGGATTGGAGGAGACCTTTAAAGGTCATCTAGTCCAATTCTCCTGCAGTGAGCAGGGACATCTCCAAGTACACCAGGTTACTCAGAGCCCTGTCCAACCTGAGGGGAGGCTTAGGCTGGATGTTAGGAAGAAATTCTTCACAGAAAGGGAGATTGCCCATTGGAATGTGCTGCCCAGGGCGGTGGTGGAGTCACTGTCCCTGGAGGTGTTTAAAATAAGACTGGATAAGGGACTTAGTGCCATGGGTTAGTTGATTAGATAGTGTTGGGTGATAGGTTGGACTTGGTGATCTCTGAGGTCTTTTCCAACGTGGTTAATACTGTGATTCTTTGATTCTGGGGTGATCAAATCCAGCAATCCCTGAAGTTTGTCCCAAACCAGCCCTTCAAAACAAAACCCTGGAGATTTGTACAGGCAAGGAGCAGGAATAAGGTCAGCAGCCTGTTACCCTTCTTTGTGACAACTCAAGGATCACCTTCTCTGTGCCAGGAGCAAAGTATACCCACAAAGAGGAAAGCAGGAAAGAGTGCTAGGAGACCTCTGGGTTGAGATAAAGAGTTTAACTGAAATGATAAGGCTATACAATTACCTTAGAATAAGGTGTGTGGGTTTCTTTTTTGCTTATTGAAATTCATATTGGCTCATCAAAATCATGTTTGGGTTTGTCAATAAATTACCTAATATCCCAGAGTAGTGGAACATCCTGAAACTAGCCTCTAGCAATCATAGAAACATAGCCTCTAGCAATCACTAAAAGTCAGTAATTCATATTTGAACGTTATTTCAATATCCATTCTTTCTCAAGAACACTGGTCTCACAGTCTGCCCCTTTTCCACCCCACCCACCCCATTTTCACCTTTTTGCCCCCAAAACCCAGAGCACCTGGGCCCTGTTGCAGTCTCCTCCCACCCCAGTTGTGGCCACTTTGCTCTCCCCACCCATTCCCCTATTTAATCCCTGCCAGGGCAGGCTGAAGCCCTAAGCTGAGCCCATTTGGGCTGGAGGATCCTCCTCTCATCACTGGTGAGTGCCCATGGTGCACACCGGGTGATGGTGGTGGTGACAACAAAGGCCGGGGGCCTGGTGGCCCCCGGTTGTTAGGAACAACATTGATTGCTACTCCAGTATCATCCACGGGTGCTGGCTGGACTCTGTTACTGGGGCTGAGCTCCTCAGGGTGGTATCTTGGCTGGTTGAGGATTTTGCCCCCTGCTCTGGGTTGCTTGCAAAAATGGTGGTGGAGGAGCAGGAGCTGTTTAGGCAGGGTGGGGGATAGTGTAGAGGGAGCAGGAGCTGCTTTGGGAAGATGAAGGGGGGTGGTGGGAGGCAGGGGGGTCGTTGTCTGAAGTGTTTTCTCTACCTTGGAGAAAACATGATGACCTGAAGCCTGGCCCCCCATGGAGACACCTTGATGACCTGCAGTGAAGGCTGGGTGTCCATGGGGTGGTCTGGACCCTATTAGCTGCAGGATGGGATTCCTAGGCAGCACAGATCTAGCCCACCTCTGCTGAGAAGAGCACCTGGGAAAGGGTGACAACTGAGTTAAAAAAACACACAGACACAAGTTCCTCTGAAATACTGATTATATTTCTATGCTTTCATAGCAATATAACACTTCATATGAGACTGGGAAACATACTTTCAAATATCTTAAGTTACCTGTATAACTACATAACCTGTTTATGGGACAGGAACACCTTGTTGCTGCCTGCTTAAACCCATGACTTACCAGTCCCACAGCAACACAATAAATGCCCAGAATCCCAGGAGTTCTTGCTTTTGCTCTGGAAACATCACACTCAGATAAAGCTCATTTTATAAACACTAGAATTGCATTGCAATATCCATACATATATTAGGAAAACCTTCTTCCTTTCATAAATACATCAGACATGAAATGTGTTCCCCAAGTACATTCGTGCATTTTCCCCATCTGAGATCCCTTGCTTTGCACCCGAAGTGTATGGAAGCTGGGAAGGGCATTTTTTGGGCAAGGCTTGGAGGCAGGTTCATGTTTGCAGGTAACTCCAAACCCAGGTGGAGGCTGTGAAGAAGCTTTTGGTGTTTGGATGGTGTCAGGATTGCTTCCTGCATCAGGGAACCCTGCCTCCCTGGAAAAAAACCAAAGGACACTCCTGCATGCTGTGCCCCATCAAAGCTGCACCAGCTGCCCATGTTCAAGTAACCAAAAGCCACTCCCTATCTCACCCTTAGCACTTCTAGTCTTTCCAGCAGTTACTGGGGATGCTGAAGTCTCTCCCAGCATTTGGCAGAGGCTGGGGAGCATGAGCTTTGGAAGAAAGAGGGTCACTAGCTGGCTTTGGTGGAAGGGAATCTGTGAATGGAAGAAGCCGCTCTCTTCTCATTGAAGGCTGAGCACACTCCCAGTGTCACCAGTCCTGTCTGCAACAGGATTGGCTTCACTTTTTCTCTGAGAGCTGCTCCTTTGCTAACAAAGGAAACAAATGCCCATCCTGTGTCCATTTACAAAAGCACCAATACACAAAATATACAAAAACATCTGCAAAGTAGTAGCTGGCACAAAAGAAGGGACAGTTTTGCAGCTCAGGTCCTGTCCCCAGGAACACGATTCATACAGTGTAGGTGTCCAGGGGCTGGCCACAGCCCTCCCTCAGAGCTATACTTGGATTGAGTGGCTGTGCAACCACAGGCATGCTAAGCACTAACCTCACCTGAGCTAGGTTGAGAGGGAAGCCAGACATACACCCACCCAAATTCCACCTTTCCCCCTGAGAAAGGTCCTGGTCAATATTGCAAGTGCACATTCAAAGGTCGTTTGGGGAACACTGCCCTCTTTACTCACAAGCAAGCCACAGCATCCCCTGTCCTCAAGGCAGTTTGTCCTTAGGGCAAGCTAGCCTTTAAGCAAGAGGTGAAGAGACAAGTCCAATCCATTCTGACTTTTCTCACCTGCCTGAACTCAGCATCTTTATGAAGCAAGCACAGAGAAGCATTGCATAGATCTGTATCCCGTGTCATCCCACACCATGCATAGATCTGTACCCCGTATCTTCCCACACCATGCATAGATCTGTACCCCACGTCTTCCCACACCCAACAGCCAGCAAGAAGAAAGTTCAAGTTTTGCACAGTACGTTACAAAAGGCATCAGCTTGGAATGAAAGAAACAGAAGTGTCACCACGGTGTAAACCCTGCGATGAAGTGAGGCAGTGGATGTGCAGCACTCAGCAGCTCTGGGGCCTGGCTGCCTGTAGTGTACTGATGAATTTGGTAGACAAATGTCCTCTCAGACCCATCTCCCGTTACACAGTAAGACAAATTTGCATAATTAGATAACCTGCTCCTGAACAAAAGGAGGAATGTTGTGTGTCACAGGAAGGAGGAGGGCACGTCGGGGCCATGTGCTTTGCATACAGTAGTTTTAAGGGCCAGCTGTCCTCTCTGCCATGCAGACCTCAGGACAGCAGGGCTCTTTGCAGGCTTAGGAATTCCCAGCAACAGTTTTGCTACAGCTGACTTTACAATTGAGATATTTAGAGCCCAGATCCTCTGGTGATTTAAATCCCATGTGCTCCATTGGAGTTACTGGTGCTTATTTCCACGAGTGGAGAATGTGGTCCTGGCTTGTCACAGAGGTAAAGCTATGGTAGCCCTTTCTTTAAATTAAATTAAATTAAATAACTGCATATGGCATCAGCACACCATTTGGAACGTGCTTCTGCTGTTAGGAGAATAACAAGCACACCAGTGGTTAATTAAATTATTTACCTTGAACTAAATAAAAAGAAGTAAGTGGTAATATTACTGCATAACATCCTCTCGTTGTATTTCTGAGGCTGAGAAAGTCACTTGCACACGCACAGCACTAGATATCCTCTGCAGCTGGCAGTGAAGCTTTGTGTTCCTGGAGGTCACTGTTAGCATTTTCGGAGGTGTCTGAGCTGCCTGGAGCGGACTCTGCTGGTGGAGGTTTGTAGAGTAAACAGGCGACCATAAAGAAGGTTGTCCCAAGCACCTGCAGCCATGAACACAGGTCATTACTCTCTGCTCTCCCTGAAACCAGCTGCCTGCCTCTCACCTGGGTTGAGGTTTGCTGACCAGGCTTTGGAGAGGAGATCACAGAATCATACATTGTGCTCCTGTACTCCGCACTGGTTAGGCCACACCTTGAGTACTGTGCCCAGTTCTGGGCCCCTCAGTTTAAGAAGGACATTGAGACACTTGAACGTGTCCAGAGAAGGGCAACGAGGCTGGGGAGAGGCCTCGAGCACAAGCCCTACAAGGAGAGGCTGAGGGAGCTGGGGGTGTTTAGCCTGGAGAAGAGGAGGCTCAGGGGAGACCTTATTGCTGTCTACAACTACCTGAAGGGTGGTTGTAGCCAGGTGGGGGGTTGGTCTCTTCTCCCAGGCAACCAGCACCAGAACAAGAGGACACAGTCTCAAGCTGCACGAGGGGAAGTTTAGGCTAGAAGTTAGGAGAAAGTTCTTCACTGAGAGAGTCGTTAGCCACTGGAATGTGCTGCCCAGGGGGTGGTGGAGTCCCCATCTCTGGAGGTGCTCAAGAGGGGATTGGACGTGGCACTTGGTGCCATGGTTTAGTCATGAGGTCTTTGGTGGCAGGTTGGACTTGGTGATCTTTGAGGTCTCTTCCAACCTTGGGGACTCTGTGATTTCAGCTGGAAAAGGCCTTTAAGTTCATTGAGTCCAATCATCATCAGGTCTGGTGCTAAACCTCGGCACAACATCTCTCCATCTTTTAAATGCCTCCAGAGATGGTGTATTCAACCATCTCCCTGAGGGCCCTGTTCCACTGTTAAAGAACCCTTTCAGAGGAGAAACTATTCCTCATATCCAATTTGCAATTGGTGCAATTTGAGGTCACTTCCTCTCAGATGATGCTGGAGGGGGCAAGGATCTGAGTTTAGCCAGCCCCATAGCAGCGAGACAGCGAGAACCTGAAAAGCAGTTCAGCCCCACGGTCACCCAGAGCACAGAGCTGTGGATCGACACCACCTGAGCCATTTGCTGAAAGGCTTTTGAAAACCTTTTTATCACAGCAACTGCTAACCAACACTATCTAGGGTAAGTGCTTGCTTGGGAGCAGTTAAAATGATGGTTTTCAGCTAATAAACAAGAAACATAGAGCTAAGCTCTCTTATTTTCTAGCAGTGATTGGGGAATGGTTATTTACAGCCTGCCCACGATGCCATCCCTCACTCTCACTAACACACTGCAGTTGTGTATTTTACTCCATTTCTAGCAAAAATCACTTTGGCAACTGTTGGGAGAAGAGGAGGCTCATTCATATGGTGCAGCAGAAGCTGTAAGCCTAGTAAATAATGTGAATTTTAAGAGAATGATGGTGCCTGGAGCACCATTACCTGGCCAGAACCAAATGGGACTTTTGCCTTCCCTGGGAACATTTCTGGTGGGAAGATCTAATTTGAGCTGGGGGTGGGGGGACACAGATCAGGAAAAGCTAATTTTGTATAACATTCTATCCCCATGCAAAACACACATCTCCTGAAGCCCTGCTGGCTTTATCAGAGGGTGAAGGGAACAGGCAGCATCACCTTGTAGACCAGTCCAGCGATGAGGGTGTACCGGCTCATGGCTGAGTTCTGGTACACGTAGCAAGAACCTTGCTCGCCACACTGGTCTTGCCACAGCAGACAGGATTTATCAATCATGGACCCAAAGGCAATGGGGCCAGGGATGCCTCCTGTGGGAAAAGAGAGTGGACCTTCAGTTTGGGTAGCACCCATGCAATAGAATAGAATAGAATAGAATAGAATAGAATAGAATAGAATAGAATAGAATAGAATAGAATAGAATAGAATTAACCAGGTTGGAAAAGACCTTTGAGATCATTGAGTCCAACCTATCACCCAACACCATCTAATCAACTAAACCATGGCACCAAGTGCCTCATCCAGTCCAGCCTTGGAGAAAAGCATCAAGATCTGCTACTACCGGGACTAAGCAAACTCATCCTGCAATGTCAAGAGCCATTAGGTATCCAAAATATGCTGAGCACATACACCTGAGAATCCCATGGGTCTTTTGACCAACCTGACCTGCCCATTCTACAAGAGCCAAAAGAGATACACAGGAACTTCATCACCTTTGCCCCTTTTTTGTTTTCTGAAAATAAGGACACATTGCCAGGACTTTGGTCCACTACCTCACCTGTGAGATGCTATAGAGCCTTTCACTCAGCTTGTAAATCACATGAAAAGCAAATTACGTTCTTATGAATGACATCAGACAAAAGAAATCATTCAGCATGTCCTGCCCACTTCTTTTCCAACCCAAGGTGTTCTAGTCTTGGGTAGCAGCTTAGCCCATGCCCCACAAAGCCAACAGACTGTGCTGATGCACAGATTCACCCTGATCCCTACCTAGTGTTCGTACCACGATCCACTGGATCCCGAGTGCAAATGACCTTTGCCTGTCGGAGACACACCTGGGGAACAGAAAGGGAATGGTTTAAAAATGCTCCCAAACTGCATGGCACCACCCCACAATGCCACACTCTCAGGTCCAGCATGTTTGAGACCTCTTTTGCCTTTGGAGACTGAGGTTCATCCCAGTGCAGTGTGCCCCCATCGCTGCTGCAAACTGGGATGCACACCTCTGGGTCCCATCAGAGGAGAGAGCAGCCAATGCTAAATTTGCTTTCCCAGCTAGACAAGGAAGGGAGGTGGTCCTGATGTTTTCAAGCTGCCAGTAATGTGTTGGTTCCCAACACACTTTGCCCACAGCCTGGGCCAGAAGCATAAAGAAAAGCTGACTAAGAGGGCATCTTATTAATGTTTACAAATATTTGAAGGGTGGTTGTCAAGAAGAGGACAGTCTCTCTTCAGTGGTCCCCTGTGATACAACAAGGGGCAATGAATAGAAACTGGAACACAGGAAGTTCCACCTCAGCAACAGGGAGAACTTCTTTGCTGTGAGGCTGACAGAGCTCTGGAGCAGGCTGCCCAGAGAGGTTGTGGAGTCTCCTCTGGAAGCTTTCAGAACTGGCCTGGATGCACTCCTGTGTGGCGTGCCCTAGGTTAATCTGCTCTGGCAGAGAAGCTGGACTAGATGATCTCCAGAGGTTCCTTCCAATCCCTACCCTCCTGTGATTCCATGAGTGGTGAATATTTGGGCTTCTTTCAGCACTGGTGAAGGATAAGCTGAGTCCATGCTTACCGCAGAGTGGCAGTCAGGGCAGGAATGCTGCTCAGGAAGGTGAAGAAGATCACCACGAACATGAAGAAGAGGAGCAGGGGTCTTTTGGCACAAGAGGAGCCACATTTCCCTGCTTCTGCATCACCAGGGCCAGGCAGGAGGGTTTTCTCAATGCAGCTACACTCATGATAGATCTGAGAAAGAAAGGTCAGCGGGTGGTTTGTCAGGCAGAGCATGGAGGAAAGTCAAAGCTTTAAAAAGAATGAAGCTCAGGGAGGACAGAAACCAGCTGGTTTTCCTTCCAGAGCAGAGCAAAGCTGAAATCAAGCTGCATTCTCAACACACCTGTTTCAAAACAGGTTCTTCAATAAGAGATATTAACTTTGCCAGGCTGCCCTTGAATGCTAAATGTCACCATGACTCTTCTCAAGCCTTTGCCTGTCTCTGTGAGTGACATGCAGGAAAGATGATGAGGTGCATCATGCTCATTGAAGACCCCAAAAAGAACTGGGGCAAGAATTAGCTCCCCACTTGCCCGTGTGATCTATCAGAGATTTCAACCCAGTTTAACCCACAACAAAGCAAAACCCACTGGACACACTGAGAGAAGCAAAGCAGGGTGACCTCAGGATAGCTTCTGCCTCCATTCCAGGTGGTGCTTAAGAGCATCCATCCTGCATTATGCTGTTACATTGATTTGCAGCAAAGCTCAGACCTGTGGAGGCTTGCAGAGCTGGCCAAAACTTTCACAAGAAGATGTGTCAGCACCTTGTTGATACACAGTGCTTTCAGACCTACCTTCTTACCGTTCCTGAGGTTTTCAGACACCTTTTTGCACCCAGCGTGGCAGGGAGAGTAATACATAACATCATTGCTCCCACAGACAGGGCTGTAGGTCTCCTGTAGACAGCCACACTCGGCGTTGCAGGCTGCTGTCAGGTTTAGGTGGCCACCAGGCAAAGCACTAAGGGAAACACAGGAGCAGTCAGTGGGAAGACACTGAACAGCATTTTACAGGAGGAAATGGGTAGAAGCAAGAGAATGAGAAGGTGAGATGGTAAGAGATGTGGTGCATCCTCAAGAAGCATAAAGCCAGCCTTGAGAAGGGTTTCATCTTACTCAATTTTAACCATGACCAGGAGTTGTGTCCTGGAGCTGTCTCTTTCCCACAGCTACCAAGGTCACTGAAACTCAAGCAATCAGCTCAGAGGGAGACACTTCCATTTGGAAAGGAGACATCCACTTTTAGTTTATCCAGTTTATCCCACTGGATGGAGGTATCTATGGACAGAGACAGAGGATCCTGCAAAGGCAACTGAAGAGTGGGGCATCTCACACTCTAATGATCTCCCCTCCCTCACTAAAGAGGGAACCTCTTCCATAAACTCCAACTAGATGGAAAAATTATCATCCATACTCTGTCTCTGACCCTCAGTATCTGCCTGTGAGACTGACTGGACATGACCAACACATCCACCTATGACTACCACCAGCACCATGTGTTGACTTATCCTTTTATTCTGACTGGGGCCAGGCAGCACAAGACCAAGAAGATGGTTGTTTTTACCTTCCCTCATACATCTGAGTTACTCCTGCCATTGGCATGTTGGGGCAGTGAATAAAGAAAATGAATATAGCCAGCAGACTGGACACTGTGCAGAGCAAACACAGTTTGATGATTCCTGAACAGCGGAGTTTAAATTTATTCACAAGGAATCCTCCCAGGAAAGTGCCTCCTCCTCCAGCTGGAACCACCAGGTAACCTGGGGGAAAACAAAAACAGAATGAAAAAAAGCCACAAGCAAGTTTAGAAATGTCAGCAAAGAGTTTTCATGTCTAAATAGGTTGGCTGCAAAGTGTTGGCACGAGAGTAACCCCTGGAGGCTGTGTGACTTCTTGGTGGAAGTTCAATGGACTTTGCTACAGTAGGTGGTCCTCCATAACAGCTCCTGTAATGGGCTATGAGCCTAGTAAGGCTGCTTTTCCTATCCAGAGATCTTAAACCAGACTCTTTGAGGAGCACATCATAAGTACTGATTCTTGATGGACATCACTTCCTCAGTCTACAATACAGCAGCTAAGTGAGGATCTTCCCGGTTTAAGGATGCTGACCAAATAACTCTCCCAGTTTGGATATTCCTCATTAAAGAAAACATCTAATTAATGCTTTCTGGTGATGGAACAGCCTACAGTAATTCTGCCTTCCTCTAGAGGGTAACAGATGGCTGCAGAAGTGACATGTTCCTTCCTGATGTCAGTAGATACAGCTCTGAAAATGCACTTGGTGCAGATGTGCTGACGGGAAACGATCGTATCTAATAGCTGAAGATGGGAACTGCTCTGTAAATGAACTGCAAAGAGTGTTTGTCTCCATTCTAAATGAGACTGTGGTGCTCTTCTGATGGCAGGCAGAAGGGGAAAACATTGCTAAAACCTGGTTTCCTTACCAAAAAAGGTAGCAGCTTCAGAGGCACTTAAACTGAATTGAGATTCCAAGAACTTGGGGCCAAACGTGGACATCCCAGCAATGAGGGTGGCTTCAGTTGCTCCTGCTAAGCAGAGGAAGATGAAGGTAGGGTTCTTCAGAAGCAGCAGTACTGAGCTGGAAAGGAAAAACACACTGGAATTGAATCACTGATTTCAGATCTGCCTCATATCAGGAATGGGCTGCCCAGGGAGGTGGTGGAGTCACTGCTCCTGGAGGTGTTCAAAAAAGGATTGGATGTGGCTCGTGGAGCCATGATTTAGTTGTCACAAGGTGTTAGGTATTAGGTAATAGGTTGGACTTGATAATCTCTGAGGTCTTTTCCAACCTGGTTGATTCTGTGATTAAACCAGAAGGATCATATGCAAGAGAAAGCTGCATCTCTTTGAAGGAAAACCCCAAAGACTGCTATTTGGAGTTTGAAAGAGCAGCGAGTTTCTCTGCGTACATTTGTCATGTCCTACCAGCCAAGGAAGGATGCTGAGGACATCCTCACCTCTCCTGCATGGAGGAGATGTTGGTGTTCTGGGGGAGACAGCCTGCCCTTAAACAGTCTGTGCTTAAAGCCTGCTTTTTAACATAACGTCTTTCACGTGCCAACTTGCTGTGGTTCTCACTCCTGCTGGATGCTGTGCTGATGAACTTCAGGCACCTCAGATGTGCCTACCCTGGACATATTTTACAGCCCTGTTTGCTACAGCAAATGGACAGGGAAATCCGAGAGACATCAACCAAACACTTAAATCAGGAGGAGACTCTTCTCTGTGGACCTCCTGAGGGCACCAGGTGAGTCTGTTTATCCCATGCACACATTCAAAATGGGGACTGGACATCAGCAGTGTGTGTGTGATATAATTAACACCCAGAGTGTTCACAATTTGTGTATGGATGATTTAAGTGATGATCTTTGGGGCCAGGTTGAGAATCTTCCACTCCTAAATGGCATAACACTGAAAGGATACTCACCAAACCTCAAGCATTTCAAGGGTCTGTTAGTCCCTGGCACCTCAGTTTAAGAAGGACACTTGAACATGTCCAGAGAAGGGCAATGAGGCTGGGAAGAGGCCTCGAGCACAAGCCCTGTGAGGAGAGGCTGAGGGAGCTGGGGTTGTTCAGCCTGGAGAAGAGGAGGCTCAGGGAGACCTTATTGCTCTCTACAACTTCCCCAAAGGAGGTTGTAGCCAGGAGGGGGTTGGTCTCTTCTCCCAGGCAAGCAGCACCAGAACATGAGGACACAGTCTCAAGCTGTGCCAGGGGAAGTTTGGCTTGAGGTTATGACAAAGTTCTTCACTGAGTCGTTTGCCATTGGAATGTGCTGCCTGGGGAGGTGGTGGAGTCACCATCCCTAGAGGTGTTCAAGAGGGGATTGGACGTGGCACTTGGTGCCATGGTTTAGTCATGAGGTTTGTGGTGACAGGTTGGACTTGATGATCTTTGAGGTCTCTTCCAACCTTGGTGATTCTGTGATTCTGATGGTAGTTATCTTGGGACTCCCAGTTCAAACAACCAAGAGCAGGGAACAAAGCTATCTTATACCCTCACATACACACCTGCTCCCCATGCACACCCACATCTTCATGAGAATAACAATCTCTGACAACCATGGATCTTTTGCAGCTCGAGGGAAATGCCAGGCAAGCCTTTCTGCATGGAAGAAACACCTTCAAGGCACCTTATATCCCACTGGAAAGCAGGCAGCATGCTTTCTCCCACAGTCTCAGCACACTTCAAGCTCAATGTATAAATCGAGTAAATACATTTTCTTTTCAACCCATTGGGATTTAGAGATATAGCTAAAAATTGCCACGTGTCATTTATATGCAGAAAGATGATCCAGGAATGATTCCAGCTCTGAGACACAGAAGGGCCCTCAGGCACATGGGATGGTCTCAATTATCTGCCACTCTCTCGGATATTGGACTGAGAGTGTTGACACTGCTCTGCAGGCAGCGCTTGGTAACCAGCTTGAAATGCTGCTGTGGCTTTCCCCAAGCCAAACCCAGAGCAATATCACAGATCAACCTCTTTCTGAGACAGGCACAACCCTGCCATCCTGCAGCAATGGGGATGCCATGGAGTGCTTGCTGGGTTGAATGGCACTGGCATTTAACACCTACTGCTTTGGAGGAAATCGACTGTGCTATTGTGACTGAGTATCCTGGGAGGCATCAAGAAGAGTGTGGCAAGCAGGTCAAGGGAGGTTCTCCTCCTCCTCTACTCAGCCCTGGTGAGGCCTCATCTGCAATACTGTGCCCAGTTTTGGGCTCCCCGGCTCAAGAACGATGAAGAACTGCTTGAGAGGGTACAGCAAAGGGCTACAACGATGGTTAGGGGACTAGAACATCTCTCTTATGAAGACAGGCTGAGAGACTTGGGGCTTTTTAGCCTAGAGAAGAGAAAACTGAATGAGGATCTCATCAGTGTTTATAAAGAGCTCAAGGGTGGGTGTCAGGAGGATAGGGCCAGTCTCTTCTCAGTGATGTGCAGTGGCAGGACAAGAGGTAATGAGCACAAACTTAAACACAGGAAGTTCCATCTAAACACGAGGAAGGATTTCTTTACTTAGAGGGTGGTAGAACACTGGAAGCACAGGCTACCCAGAGAGCTGGTGGGAGTCTCCATCTCTAGAGTCATTTAAAACCTGTCTGGGCACCATGCTGTGCAAGTTGCTTTAGGTGAACCCGCTCTGGCAGGGGAGTTGGACTGTGAGTGAGAGACATGCTGGGCTCAGCATCAGGTTTATGCAACTCTATCCACGTAAAGTGGAGAATTTTGTTGTGCCAAAAGGACAAAGAAGGTGAAAGACAGAAATACCACACATTCTTCTTACATCTGGATTATGTGGAGCTTTGCACCAACCACTTTCTAGCTGTTGGGATTAGTTTCATTTGCTGAACTGTTTTCCAGGAAAGAGCTTTTTGATTGTGCTTTATTTGGAAGCACAAAGTCAAGCCTCTCAGAGAGAAAACACTTCTTGTGACACAGAAAAGGTAGAATGCCTTCACCTTTTTAATGTTCAAGAGAAAAGAGAGGAATTGTTCCTTGGCACTAGTGTGACTTCATGCCTGTTGTTGGCTGAAAGTTTCAGGTTAGACCTGCAGGTAGGAAAATGCAGAGGAGCTCCTTTCAGCCTTAGGAGTAAGGATTTGCTCATGTGGTTTAATCTGTTTGTAGGCAGAAGGTGTAGTTGTGAGGAGCTATTACACAACACAATTCCAGACAGACAGAAACACCTAGCTCTTGATAGCCTTGACTGTTCTCAGTTCTTGCAGCCAAAGGGATTTCAGGAAGCTCAGCACTGCCAAGAGAAGAATCCCACCATCTCTAAAAGCCTGATCCTCATATGGGTGCATAGGGGTATCTTTCCTCAGGCAATGGTCCTGCTGAGTGAGCTGGAACCATCTGTGTAACCAGAGCTTGCTCCTCTGAGGAACACCTGCATGCCCAGGACATCCCAAAACACATCAGAGTGTGGCCACAAGCTATCAAGTCACTAATGACAGGCAGATATTGATGCAATCTTAGAACATGTGAATGGGATCTTTTCCAGCACAAAATGACATCTGCTGGCACCACCACCAAGGGAAGGCAGGACAGCACCACAGGAACATAAACCAACCTCACTTTACAACACAGGAAGCTGCAATACAGCCGTGAGACAAAGCAAAGCCAACTAATCCAGGAGGGATGAGTGAAACACTGACTGTAGCTTCTCAAGCTGAAGTGAGAGCTTGACAGAGCAGTGAGTGATCCTCACAAATGCTGATCTACAGCTCACTAGGACAAAGCCTCCTCTCCTGGCACAGCTCCACATGTCTTCTGTTCGAATCCCTCTGCACTGACAGCAGAGGTTATTTCGTGAGAGCAATCATATGGAACCAGAGAAAGGAAAATGCAATTTTATCAGGCCTTTTCAAACCAAGAATTAAGACAGAAGCCTCTTGAGGGCAGAGGATTAAGCTGCAGGGGCTGCATTCCTGTAAGCTCCTGCCCTTGAGCAACACTGTGAATCCAGCAATTCATTAAGCTTGCTTACAAAGGACCTGATGGCATGGGATAGTATTTTGTTTCATCTGCTTATCTTTGTGAGAGTCTAACTGTCCCCACTGTGTGAAAACATGTAGCACCCTATCCCTTACTAAAACAAAAGCAACAGTATCCTTTGGCCTTGTTCTCTAGCCTGGTCCATGTGTCCCTATGAGCTGCAGGCACAGATGCAATCTCTGCAATGCAAGTTTCCAGAGGAGCAAGCCTTGAAGGCACTTCCCTTTTATTAATCAAAAGCAGGGAACACAAATGCCTGTTGGGATTCAGCTTTCAAATGATAACCACACCAAGGACTGGGCTGATCTGAATAGCTTGATGTGAGTTGCCCACCTTCAGTATTTTTCCTTAAGGGACAAGGGCTGAAGGGAAGATGCTCCTGGAGAAGGATTGCCTCCGCACCTGCTGTCAGCCAGCCTTCACCCAAGAAATGGTGAGAGTTTTGCTCCGGATAAGCAAGCAAAGCATCAACCACTGAATTTCATCCCTCTCTGCTGCCCTGTGTCTGCTTGGTTTAGTCATAACCTTATCATTATTTAAATGCAGGTTTTGAATTTAATTTCCTGGCTGAGAGCAAGCCATGACCTCGGAACATGGCAGCCAGTCAAGAATGCCATTTAATAACAGTATTGAAATCTCTTCAATGTAATATTCATCATAAAGCTGCCCTAGCCCCTGGGAAACTTCCTATGAAATCTCTAAGACTTTCAGACCAATGTGAGTAGTTGTGCTGACACAACACAGAGTGACTGCTGCTGAAAACTCCTGTGCTGAGCGCCTGCTGCAAACCTCCTCTGCCGGCACAAAGGCCAACACCACAGCTGAAGTTCAGAAGTCACTGCTGGCAGAGGCACAGTGTTTGGCAACATTTCTCCTCCCTCTTTACTCCGCCCTAGTGGGGCTTCACCTGGTGTACTGGGTCCAGTTCTGCACTCTCCAGTTCAAGCAAAAGAGGGAACCACTGGAGAGGGTCCAATAAAGGGCCATGAAGATGCTGAGGGGCCTGGAGCATCTCTGTGAGGAGGAAAGGCTGAGAGACCTGGAGTTGTTTAGCCTGGAGAAGAGCAGCCTTAGAGGGATCTTTTCAATGCTCAGCAAGAGCTAAAGGGGGGGGGGGCAAGAGGATGGGGACAAACTCTTCAGTGATAACCAGTGAGAGGAAAAGGGGCAACTGGCATTAACTAGAACAAAGAGCTTCCACCTCAGCAGCAGTAAAAACTTCATTGCTGTGAGGGTGCTGGAGCCTTGGAGCCCACTGCCCAGAGAGGTTGTGGAGTCTCCTCTGGACAGATTCCAAATTCCCTTAGACATTGTGATCCTGGGAAGCCTGCTGTGGGTGACCCTGCTTTAGCAGGGGTGTTGGACTGGATGATCCCCAGAGGTCCCTTCCAACCTCCACCATGCTGGGGTTCTGTGAGTGCTTGCCTTTGCATGGGGCAGCCTTCAAACGTGGATGCAAACTCTTCCCTAACATTCCTGGGAGAAAATGCAAAAAAGGAAAAATCCCCTGATTGACTGCAAGACCTGAAAGATACTCAGAGATCTGGGCCCCTCAATTTAAGAAGGACATTGAGACTCTGGAACGTGTCCAGAGAAGGGCAATGAGGCTGGGGAGAGGCCTCAAGCACAAGCCCTACGAGGAGAGGCTGAGGGAGCTGGGGTTGTTTATCCTGGAGAAGAGGAGGCACAGGGGAGACCTTATTGCTGTCTACAGCTACCTGAAGGGAGGTTGTTACCAGGAAGGGGTTGGTCTCTTCTCCCAGGCAGTCAGCACCAGAACAAGAGGACACAGTCTCAAGCTGTGCCAGGGGAAGTTTAGGCTGGAGGTGAGGAGAAAGTTCTTCACTGAGAGAGCTGTTAGCTGTTGGAATGTGCTGCCCAGGGAGGTGGTGGAGTCGTCATCCCTGGAGACATGGCACTTGGTGCCATGGTCTAGTAGGCATGAGGTGTTGGGTGACAGGTTGGACTTGATGATCTTTGAGGTCTTTTCCAGCCTTATTGATTCTATGATTCGATCTCTGCAGCATCCAGACTCTAAATACCAGCTAAACCCAAGCTGTAAATAAGGCAGACTGTCTCCCTCTGCCCTTGATTCAAATACAACTCAACATCAAAGAGTTTCAAAGCAAATGTTTCCAGGTTAAAAGACTACACTTTATTTTGGTCCCTCACTTGTTTCTAGCCAGGATCCCTTTAAACCATTTCCTACCAAACCTCTTCTGGTCCTCACCCACACCTCAGAGCTAAGCAGCAGCTCTGTGATCAAACACACTGCTGTGTCACTGCTCTGCAGGAGAGATAAGAAGTAGTAACACATAAAACGTAGCTGCATGATGAAGAGGCAAAAGAAAGAAGAAGGAAAAAAGGGAAACAAGGGAACTGAAAGCTCCAGTGCAGGATATCTTGTTCCCTGGGCTTGGAATGGAGCTGAAAGAGCTGAGGGTTTTGTTTCCACTCTTTTCACATGAAAAGGACAGAACAGGAATTTCACACAGGTAAAAGCAGAGGAAGGGAAGAAAAACCCCGAGGGAATGGAGAGAAGGAGATCTTGGACAACACCCAATTGCCCAAGAGAGGCCAACACAAGCAGACAGGAAGAAATAATACTGCCAGGGAGAGGGAATGAGGTGACAGTGTCTGTGCATCTCCTGTCACCTAGAAGCTGGCACCAAGCCACTCTCAGTGAAACTCGGTGTGATGCCTGTGACTGCAGGTGGATCACACATGGTATATCACACACAGACATGAGCTTCTGAAAACCACAGGCAGCACCAGCCACTTGTCCCCTCCTCTTCCACATGATCCCCAGCAGAATTTCTAGCTCAGCCCATTTGCCAAGAGCCTCTGGCCACTGATGGGAGCAGGCACTCTGCAATTTCCCCGTGAGAAAGCACATTTGGAGACAGGCCAAACCTTTTAGCTAGCATCACAGAAAGCAAGCTCAGTTAGAGCCCATGATTCTTGCTTTTGGGGAGGGTTCCCTGAACCTAAGGTGTGGGGTGGTTTTCTCACCGAGGTAGATCTTTAACTGTCTTCCCAAAGTCTGGATCCGATGCTTTTTTGTGGCTCCCATCCTTGAGCTGATGAGCCTCGGACACTCTCATCACGATGTACCGCTGGGACCCTGAAGACAAAAGGCAAATGGGAACAAGGAGCATGTGAAAATGCAACATGACATCCTCTCTCTGCCAACAGATGCAAGGGAGGAGCAGGGAAGCAGGCAGCTGGAAAGCCATGGGGATGAAATCATAGAATCACAGAATTGTTAGGGTTGGAAGGGACCTCAAGGATTGTCTGGTTCCAACCCCCTGCCATGGGCAGGGACACCTCACACTACAGCAGGTTGCCCAGAGCCACCTCCAGCCTGGTTTTAAAAACCTCCAGGGATGAGGCTTCCACCACCTCCCTGGGCAACCTGTGCCAGTGTCTCACCACCCCCGTGGGGAAGAATTTCTTCCTCACAACCAGTCTGAATCTTCCCATTTCTATTTTTTTTTCCATTCCCCCCAGTCCTATCACTCTCTGACACCCTAAAAGTCCCTCCCCAGCTTTCTTGTAGGCCCCCTTAACATACTGGAAGGCCACAATTAGGTCTCCTCAGGGCCTTCTCTTCCATCTAGGAATTCCAATGTAAATCCCAGGAGCTCTCCCTTTACCCCAGTGTCCCCAGCTACATGTGTGCATGAGGATGTAAGTCCTAGGGTGACCAGGAGTACCATGAGGCCCTGTCCAAATTCCCTCGAGCTGTGTACCTGGGAGGCGCTGGGGGTAGCCCAGGATGGGGATGGAGATGAGGAGGAGGCTGCTCCAGCCCCGAGGAAGCCGATCCACCACGCCCCCACCCACAGCGTGTTCTCCGGGGTCATGTCGGTCCTGCAAGAAACAAGAGGACACAAGGGAGAGACGCAGCGGTTTGAGATGGAGCAGGACAGCTCAGTGTGCCTCTCATCGAAGCTGGCAGGGCCTGGGGGGACACGAGGGGGGATGTCAGTGAAGAAAAGGAGCTCTGGCTTCTCCCTTTATGATCTACAGGGGATGCCATATCCATCGTCATCCCTGCTTGCCACACCACAGCACTGCCTTACCAGAGAGCACAATGCTTAATGAGCCCAGGACATTACAACATTTAATTCTCCTTTCATCTCTGGCTTGCACATTCACCTCTCCCTATTTCATCTGCACTTTGGAGGTTGCTACAACCCTCGTTCCACCCCAGACCCACCCTTTGCAAGAATAGTGATGGAAATAACCCATTCCATGCCCTGGAAACTTTCTCCCACTTTTTAACCCATTGATCTGCCAAAGGCTGAGCAGCATTACTGGTAGCTCATCAGGGAACTCATTCAGAAACTTCACCTGCTGCTCACAGCCCCATTAGCACAGGCAGTGCAGCGTGAGGAGGGATCCAAGCTGACAGGTTTGTCAGCAATTTTCTTCCAGCCACAGCACTAACACAAACCACCCTTCCAGCCTCAGCCTCCCCACACCCCCAGAAACATCACTGAACACCATGGGCACGTTTCCAGACACCAGGTCATTTTTCCAGATCATTATTAGGTTTTGGTTTGTTGGTTATTTTTTTTTCACCCCAAAGGCAACATAAAACATAAAGGAAAAGGAACAAGATGATTTTTCAGCCACTTACTCTCTGCCAATTTCAGTATAAATATTTAGAAACATTCCTCCTACCAGATAACCCGCTGCAGGCCCCAGGATTGCAGCAGTGTAGAACACGGCTGAAAGGCAAAACAAGCCTTGTTAGAGAAACAGCAGCAATCCAAGGAGAGATGCTGCCCAGTGCTGCCAGTGCCCAGCACCCCCTGCCCCACTGCACCAGCCCAATTCATTCCTGGACCTGGGATGTTCTGCCTCCATCCACCTCACCCCCCTGTCCCTGAACCACCGAGAAACAAAGCCAGGCAGCTCATAGAATCATAGGACAGTGGAGTTGGAAGGGGCCTCTGGATATCATCTAGTTCAGCCCCACTGCTACAGCAGGGTCACCCACAGCAGGTTGCACAGGATCTCAATGGCCAGGTGGGTTTGGAATCTCTCCAGAGAAGGAGAGACTACACAGCCTCTCTGGGCAGCCTGCTCCAGGGCTCCAGCATCCTCCCAGCAAAGAAGTTTTTCCTGATGTTGAGGTGGAATTTCCTGAACTGTAGTCTGTACCTGATGCTCCTTGTTCTATCACAGGGCACTGAAAAGAGACTGGCCTGTTCTTGACACCCACTCCTCAGATATTTAGAAACATTAAGATCCCCTCTCAGGCCATTCACCAGGCTAAACAGCCCCGGGTCTCTCAGTCTTTGAGATGTTCCAGTTTTAGCAAGTTTTTCCTTTCACTCTAAGTCCCAGGGAAACTTGCACATCCATCCTAGTAAATTCTGATAGCTGCAGTGCTAAAGGGACAACGTCCCCTTGCACGGACAGGGTATGACTTCACGGTTGTTTGCCAGAGATTCTAATGCCACACACACGCTGGGGCATGCTGGAGAGCTGGCCCCATGCCAGGAGCAGGAGGCACCTCCTGATCTGCAAGGCATGTGCTACAGGAGTGAAAACACCCTGCTGCACCTACAGTTCATGCCTGGAAATAATCAAAACCTCCCCAAAAGCTGCCACATCCCTCCAAGAACCACCTTGCCCATTACGGGCAGCAAAAGCCTGAGAGCGTCTCTCTTGAAACCGCTCAAGGTGGCCTTGAGCCAAGGCAGACGGTTCTCTGCCAAGGTAGATGGATCAGCCCATCACCCAGCCCATGGGGCTGAGCTGCCCCTCCAGCTCAACTCACCAATGTACACAGGGGAGTAGTTAGTCTTGACATTTTCATCTAAATAGGTGACACCGAGTGTGTAGAGCGGTGTGGCCCCCATTCCGTGCAGGAACTGCCCCAGCATGAAGACGAAGCGGTAGCCAGAGAGGCTGGAGGCAGCCTGGGCACAGGGCAGGCTCTGGTTGCCCCCGCAGACGCCCACCTCCGCCGCCGGCGCGCCTCGTAGCGCCCGTGGTGAAGTGGGGCAAGGCAAAGAGCAGGGAGCCCAAGCCCATGAGCAGCACGCCCCAGCCCAGCCAGCGAGGCTTGTGGCCATTGCCCCCAAAATAGCTGACGAAGGTGAGGCAGAGGCAGGCGGCAATGTCGTAGGAGCTGGCGATCAGCCCGCTCTGGTAGCTGCGCAGGTCGAAGCGCCGCTCGATGGAGGTGATCACCGTGTTGATGAAGCCGTTCACCGTCATGCCTTGCAGGAAGGAGGCCACGCAGAGGAAGAACAAGACGCCTTTGGACGTGTTAAAGAGCTGTAAGCACCCAGGGGTGAAGCCCCCCCAGCCACACGCCAGATCCTCCCCTTCAGCTGAGACGTATTTAATCCCTTCGCTGAACTGGGTCTCCTCCTGCCCTGGGGTGGTGGAGCAGAGGGGCTGGGCACAGGAATCAGAGGGGCTGGGCATACCGGAGGACGCTGTGCCGTTGCTCAGCAAGGTGCTGCAGGCCTCCTGCCCACTCAGTGCATCGAAGGTCTGCCCAGCCTCGCTGGGACGAGGAGATGGGCAGGAGAAATCAAGTGTCTGAGTGAAACAAAAGCCATTTTCTCCAGTTGAATTCTGGGGCATTGCCATGAAAAGGAACACAGAGTTGAGTAGCAGGTCAAGGTGGGGCTGGTGGCCAGGGTGGCTTTGAGGGGTAGTGAGGACTTGCCTATCCAGGAGATGCGATTTTCAGCGCTTACATCAGTAGGAAGATGGCAAAGGTCTGAGCCAGGACCATTCTGATCTGTGAAGAGAGAATTTTTGCACATGCCTTTATGTAAAACCATGCTCAAAGCCCTCAAACACTGCTCTTCTTTTAAAATAAGTATAGCATTTTACTGCTAATGTGGTGTGGTGGTACTTCAGGTACTGGGTCATCATTAACAAGGGATGGGACAAGAGGACACAGCCTCAAGTTGCACCAGAGGAGGTTTAATTTGGACATTAGGAACAATTTTTTCCCCAAAACGGTTGTCAAGCTCTTCAACAGGCTGCACGGGGCAGTGGTGGAGTTCTCACTCCTGGAGGGGTTTAAAAGCCATGCAGATATGGTACTGAGGGACACAGTTTAGTTAGACCTGGTAGTACTGGATTAACAGTTGGGCACCTTAAAGGCCTCTCCCAACCCAAATCAGCCTGTGATGCTATGACTGCAGAAAAGAACAAAACATTCAAGAGCATTGAAAAAACCCAAACTCTCAGGAGAGAACACCTCCCTACCAGCTGCAGCCCCTTCTCCCTGCTCTGAAGAAGACCCTGCTTAGACATGGGCCCTCACACACTCTGTCCTTCTCCTTCCCATGCAGAGGACGGCGTCAGAGCTACAAGTTTCCCCACTGCTACAAGTCCTTTGCCAACAACAGTTTATAATTATCCTGAAAAGTTTCCACAGTCAGATTGATTTGATTCCAAGCCTTCAGATCTGTTTACAGCTATTCAGTAAAATCCTTTCTATAACTAATTAGACTACATGCCACTTGGGAGTGAGCTGCAGGGCACAGGCAGCTGACTCTAACCTGATTACTGATGCAAACTGCTGCCTTTCAACTGCTTCCTGTGCACTGCAGCACCTGATCATGGGGCAGCCACCAGCATTTTTCCTTAAATACCCTGGCTGAATTGTAAATGGTGGAAACATTAAGGTTCCTAGAATACATTCATAGAATCATTAAGGTTGGAAAAGACCTCTGAGGTCATGAAGTTTAACCCTCAACCCAACACTACCATGACCACTATAGAATCATATAATCATTAAGGTTAGAAAAGACCTCTAAGATCATCAGATCCAACAGTCAACCAAACACTACCATGACCACTACAGAAGCATAGAATCATTAAGGTTGTAAAAGGCCTCTAAGGTCATCAAGACCAACCATCAACCCAACACTACCATGACCAATATAGAATCATTAAGGTTGTAAAAGGCCTCTAAGGTCATCAAGTCCAACTATCAACCCAGCACTACCATGATTACTCTAGAATCATACAATCAATAAGGTTGGAAAAGATCTCTAAATGCTGAACTTAAATACACAACAAGTACTAGGCAAGAGCTCTTTGATTAGAGAGTATCTTCAAAGCACCCTGTATTTCCCAATATTTTTTGCCAATATCTGTTTGAGAGGTTCCTCATGAGATGGCAACAGCCTCATCAACAGGGAACAGGGTAAAAAGGGCATTTTGCTTCCCCATGAAAATGAACCATGTTCAGATCACTGTAAACTGGGAACAGAGAGGCCTTTGGTGAAGAAATTAATACTCATCTGTGTTAGGCTGGAACAAGTTATTGACATTTGTTGGTAGCTAATGTATGTACAAGCACCCGTGTGCCTTCCTGTATTGGCAGCCCTTGTAGGCACCAGGGCAGGAGGACTTGGCAAAACACGATGATCAGAGCAGCATCCAGGTCCTGCTCCCATCCCAGAAGGGCAGAGGGTAGACCATATAGGCAAACAAATGTTAAATATCCAGGTCAGCAGTGCTACAACAGGTCTGGTCCTTAAGGTCAGTTCAACAAATGAGGTCCACATTTTGTTGGCATGTAATTCTATCTTAATTACCCTGCCTGGGGAGCAGAGTGTACAGAATACTTCAGGGTTCAGATTTTAGTAGGAGTCTGATGATTGTGCAGGGCATGGGGAGCTGGGCAGCAAGGAGGGCACTGCTTTTCAGGTCCATGCCAGACTCCTCTGGGTAATCCAATAATGAGTTGGATGAAAGGTTGTATTCCTTCACTTTTTCATGGCTCTTACAGCTTTAAATCTATTTTCTCATCTTTGGATGCAATATTGGCAACAATAAATAAGAGCGCTTTAGCTCTCTGACTTCATTAAAGCCAGAAGTGATGATTAGGTACTGGATAAAGCTCTAAGGGGAGGAACTGTTCCTGTTAGCCCAGTATAAATCAAACATTTCTCCTGAACAGCAGCTGGCTGACTTCAGCTGCATGCTCCCCATGTCCAGCATAAGTCTGGTATTACTTTTGACTGGACTTGTAAAGAAGGTTGCTTGGCCAGGGACTGATTTTGCTGTCACTGATTTCAGTGGACAGAAAAAGACCATCTGTTAATTAGCTGATGTGAGTAGGAGCCAAAAGCTGCCAAACTGGCACACCTTCACCCTGGAGGAAACACTCCTACTGCCTCTTCATGAGCACCGGGATGTCTCCTTTGATACTTCTTGATTGCTGTCTCATGAGTCAGGAAAGAGATCACAGCTTTTCATTGAAGTTTTCTTTTCCTCAAAGTAGCAGGAGTCTTGGCCACCAGCCTCAAGTAACCACATCATCCTGCCCTTCAACTTTGCTTACTCTTAGTCCTACTTCTGAGCAAGCATGGAGTGAAGCAGTTCCAGGGAATCAACCAGTCTTCCTTCCAAAAAGCAGCTGTTTCCCTCCACCCAGAAGCCTTCTCTGCACCCAAACCCCTCATCCTGATGGACCTGGGCTAATGACTCATAACCAGGTGCTGTGGGCAGGATGCCCATTTCTGCTCAGCGCTGCCCACCGAGTTGCTTTTTATCTCTTGAAGTATTTATAAACTGGCAGTGACACATTCACTGGGAATATGAGCTTTCATAGCAGCCATATGCCACTTTAGAGGACAAAACATCATCTTCAGGGGGAAAAAAAAAAACCCACACCACCAACTTCACACACTTCCTAATCATTCTTATTCATCCCAGCCATCCATTTATTGCTTCCCATTCATCTCTGTTTTTAATGACTCAGCTGGTGATCTCTTGCTTACATTGAATCAGTCCCCATGCTATTATCTCGCAGCTCATTTTGCAGCAAGACTTTAACTCAATTCCAGCCCCCCCCCCCCCCCCCCAAGCTGTACAGCTGCTTCCAGGCTGCCAACAGTACCAAGTCTCGACACAACAAAAGCAGCAAGGCAGCAAGAGCATATGATTTGTATTTCGTGCTGAAATCTGGAAAGATTTCCCCTCCCTAATATTTAGCATTAAATCATAGTGAAACTTGCAAGCTTTCCATCAGGTGATGATTTTAAAAGTCACAGGACTAATTAAAAACATTTTGTGCCTCAGCTGAGCTCTATGATTAGATTAATGTTACAAATTAACTTGTAACTGACATGCAAAATAATTCCATTTGCTGAGGCATGCCCAATAATAGTTAATCTTCCCTTCCATTCTATGGGGTTTGACTTTTATAGGGTATTATTGTGGCAAATAACATCTATTCATAACTCCTGCTTTCCATAGCTGAGCACAGTTTATGGTTTATGAGCAGGTTTAATCATTTTTTTTTTCAGTCCTATGGTATACCTGGAGACATTTGCTGAGGAACGGGGATGGGAGATTAAAAATGATCAGAAAATGTCCGGTGAACCAGGGAGCAGCAGCCCCAGATGATGCTCAGGGGCTGCAATGTGCAGTCTCAGTTATTCTCCTTGACATACGAATGGAATGGAATGGAATGGAATGGAATGGAATGGAATGGAATGGAATGGAATGGAATGGAATAGAATAGAATAGAATAGAATAGAATAGAATAGAATAGAATAGAATAGAATAGAATAGAATAGAATAGACCAGACCAGGTTGGAAGAGACCTTCAAGATCATCAAGCTCATCATGTTCAACCCATCATCCAACACCATCTAATCAACTAAACCATGGCACCAAGCACCCCATCAAGTCTCCTCCTAAACAACCCCAATGACAGCGACTCAACCACCTGCCTGGGCAGCCCATTCCAATGGGCAATCACTCTCTCTGTGAAGAATTTCTTCCTAACATCCAGTCTAAACCTCCCCTGGTGCAGCTTGAGACTGTGTCCTCTTGTTCTGGTGCTGCTTGCCTGGGAGAAGAGACCAGCTCCCGCCTGTCTGCAACCTCCCTTCAGGTAGTTGTAGAGAGCAATAAGGTCTGGCCTGAGCCTGCTCTTCACCAGGCTAAACAATCCCAGCTCCCTCAGCCTCTCCTCACAGGGCTGTGCTCGAGATGACCCTGACCTTACTAAGCAGATACTAAACAGATTTGTGAACATCTCCATCCAAGTACCGAGCTCACGTTGCTCCAGAAAGAGACACATCCATCTGGGTTTGCACATTTAATTTCTCTTGGTAAGACTCACTGAGTTTTTCTCAGAGAGTTTGGCTTCAGAGGATTATCAGCATTACTGCTGTTGTGGCTGATAAACGCCATATGGATCACGTGTAATCCACTCCCTGGTTTAGGAACCGGGAAGCCTCCCAGGAGTGAGATAAATCCACATCCCAGTCCTGTGAATAGGGCTTGTCCTCAGAGCACTGGTTCAGTTAAAGGGAGATAAAAGAAAGTGATGGGGTTGTTCACACACAATGCTGGATTGCTCTCCTGGCAGCTGGGGAACTTCCCCCAACTCACTCCAACTGTGGAACTTGCATGTATTTTTTTTAGCATGCTTTTAAGAAGCATCCCATTGGTTCAGCAGTAAGAGTCACAGAATGATAGAGGTTGGAAGAGACCTCTGGAGATCATCAAGCTCCACCCCCTTTCCAGAGCAGGTTCCCTCACAGCAGGGTGCACAGAATGACATCCAGGTGGGTTTTGAATGACTGCAGAGATGAAGACTACCACCTCTCTGGGTAGCCCATTCCAGTGCTCCACCACCCTCACAGTAAAGAAGCTCCTCCTCATGTGTAGATGGAATATCCTATGTTCAATTTTGTGCCGGTTACCTCTTGCCCTGTTGCTGGGCACCACTGAAGAAAGACTGAGCCCATCCTCCTGATATTGATAATCATTGATATGCTTATGAGAAGGAGGCTACTATTGCCAGGATCAGCATCAAGGCCAGCTTGGAGCCTTTTGCAAACAATTCCTACAGGAATAGCCTTGCCCTGAACACAAGGGAAGGTTTCAGGAATGACAAACACACAGAGCAGCCAGCTGACCATATACCCAACACTGGGCTCACCATCACTGCTGCAGGGACAGCTGAAGCACAGAGAGTGGTCTAGAAGCAAATGACAGCCGGAATATCCTGGCCTACTGCTCATGTCAGAGACCTGTTTGTACATGGTTGGTCCCAGTGGGGTCTGAAGCATGGATGAGAGCAGTACAAACTGGCTTTAAATTGTCACATGAGCAAGGACACATTATAATTAAATAAATTCCAAGTAGTAAAGCTTAGCACTCACAAATCCTTTGTGAATTTTCCAAGCACTTTCCATTCACTGGCAAATTAAGGCAATAATATGCAAGAAATCAGGAAGGTGGCTTGGATAATTTTCAATTAGCTGCTTGGAAATGCTTTGAAGATAAACCTAGCCAGATTTTCTGAGCTTAATTCTTTGCTCCAGCTTATCTGTGCAAACACAATTGGCTGCAGCAGCCTTAGACCATCCTTAAAAACTTGCAGTGCCAACGCACAAAGCAGTTTGAACCCAGTCACTATATTTTTGCATAGCAAAGATTAGCCAGACAAAAGGTTCTTTTATGCTTTAATACCTAACTCCCTCTCCCTAATGTCACTCTTGCTTTAGGATCTTTTTCCTACCCATAAGCTTGGTCAGTAATGAGAAGGTTTCCATGCTGGCACAGTACTGAGCTCTCCAGCCACAGAGCTGGGTGTCTCCATGGCTTTTCCTGTGCACACACACCACCTTAGCATTTTCCTTAGCTCTGTCCCCAGCATGGTTTTATTTTCACAGAATCACACAGAATCCCAGGATGGTGGAGGTTGGATATAATCTAGTCCAACACCCCTGCTAAAGCAGGGTCACCCACAGCAGGTTGCCCCGGATCACAATGTCCAGGTGGTCTTGGAATCTCTTCAGGGCAGGAGACTCCACAACCTCTCTGGGCAGCCTGCTCCAGAGCACCAGCACCTTCATAGAAAAGAAAATTTTCCCTGATGTTTAGGTGGAACTTCTTTTGCTCTAGTTTATGCCTCTTGCCCCTTTTTCTGTCACTGGGCACTGCTGAAAAGAGTCTGGCCCCATCCTCTTGACACTTAACCTTTAGATATCAATAAGAATTGATAAGATCCCCATGTCCCATCATTTTACAGCCCATTTAAGGATTCTCAATACTCAGGATGATGTTTCTGTGTGAGCCATTAGTCAGCTTCCTCCAGTGATTACCAGTGAGTTCCTACCCCTCCTCTGTTTCCATGCAGAGGATGCAGATTCAGGCAAGTCCTTTCTGATGTAAGAAATGAAACGAAAGGACCAAAAGCCGAATGAAGAATGCGAGACACGCTCCTCTGCTGCTGCTAAACATAGAAGCAATAAACATGCAGAAAATGCAATATCCTGTGTTGCACAATGCAGGGATGCTGAGCACAGGATAAATATAACCAAAGAACACTGACATCTACCACGGTTTACAGCAACCTACTCTTCTTCATCCTCCTGGTTTCAGCGGTATGCAAGCAAAACCAGAAAGGGTAAACAAGAGGAAATGAGACCATAAAATGTTGTGGGGAAGATGGGTTTTGGCACAAATGACACCAGGCCCTTCTGCTGGAGGTGGTTAGTATACAGAATCCTCCTCACAGAGGACAACAGTCAGGCTGGAGTAGCAAAGCTTTTTGCTTACAGGCTTTTCATGGAATCATAGAATCAACCAGATTGGAAGAGAACTCCAAGATCATCCAGTCCAACTTATCACCCAGCCCTATCCAATCAACTAGACCATAGCACTCAGTGCCTCATCCAGTCCTTTCTTGAAGATCTTCAGGGATGGTGACTCAACCACCTCCCTGGGTAGCCCATTCCAAGAGTAAATCACTTTCTCTTTGAAGAACTTCTTCTTAATATCCAGCCTGAACCTCCCCTGGCACAACTTGAGACTGTGTCCTCTGGTTCTGTTGCTGGTTGCCTGGGAGAAGAGACCAACCCCCACCTGGCTACAACCTCCCTTCAGGTAGTTGTAGACAGCAATGAGGTCTCCCCTGAGCCTCCTCTTCTCCAGGCTAAACAACCCCATCACTGCTGCATAACAGCTTTTCATTGAGATATCTCCCTTATGTGTCTTTTTTTCCCACTCAGTGATCAATTCCTGTATCACACCAAGCTGCACTCCCCTTGCAGGCTATCGGCAATCTATTTTTGGCTTGATTGTAACAGCAAAAGCAGAAACACAATCAGGCTTGAAGCCAGAACTATTTATGCCCTAACTCAGACCACAACCCTCCTTTCACAGCAAATTGTTCAAAAAACCACATTTCCATGATTCCTCCCGCCCCCAGAACACTTGCTATGCCTGTACTACTGCAGACTGTGAGCCAGCAGCTGCTGGAAGTGGGTTTCACATGACCCCTCGCTGTTGAAGAACCATTCCATCATGGGGTCTTAATGTTTTTTTTTCCTTTCAAATGGATCAAAAAGTTCAAATATTTGGAGGTGAAATGCCAGTCTTAAATCCATGATTTCTGCTGCAGCGTGGGAAGAACTCTATGTGATGTCCTGAGGTGTTAAGTGTTAAGAGATCTTCCATGGGCCATAGTCTCTGTCTTGTCCCTTTTACACGCTGGGAACAAAGGGTTGGAGGTCAACATCCAAACTACCTTGTACTTCATTTTTCTCCTGAGAAAAGATTGCCTCTCAACCCCTCTCTTTCATAGTAAGTGGACTTCCTAGGGGAAATTGTGTACCATGAGGTCATATTGCTCTACCAGCCAATGACTGTCTTTAGCTCAAGCCTTCTACGAGAAGCTCTCCAGCTCAACCCTATGTTGGTGGGCTGGAGGTTCACCCATTCCTCTCTCAAACCAGGCAACACAGAGCTGAAGGGAGCCCTTTAGAATTGCTAAATGCATCTCAGAGAAAGAAACCTGCTGATCATCAGCTTCCCCTGCAGCCGTCATCATCCTTGGCGAGCACACAAGTCCATGAGATGGGCAGAGGGCGGAAACACTGTGTCGAGTGTGAGTACAAGAGAGAAATCACAGGATTCAGCCAGGGAAGGATTCAGGAAGGATTCAGGAAGGATTCAGCCAAGGGAAGAGTATTTCCCACACGAGCCCACTCTTTTTTCCACATCAGCAAGTAATAGCTTCCCCAAACAGCCCCTGGAGCAGAAGCTCACTGGTGCACACCGCTTAGCCTGGATCTTGTTTAACACTCAGTGATGTTCTCTAATCGTCTTAGGTATTGGTCTTGAGATTCCTGTCGAGCACGAGAACAGCACAGCACTTAAATGAACTCTCTGCTTGAAATGGACCATTCTGCAAAGTACAGTAAAACTCCAGCTGCCCAGGTTTTTTTTTTTTTGCTTAACCTCAGATTAGCACCTAGGAAATCACTCTGGCAAAATAACCTCAATTTCCACATCTCAGGTGACTCCCTGAAGTCATTCTGCATTAGGACTGGGATTTCTCTCTCTCTCTCTTAATTACTGATTTAAAGTTAAGTACCTAATTGGAGTTATCCACTTCTATTGTGTCTCTTTGCCCACTGGCTGGAAATCACAACATTCAGGTTGCCTACAGCCCTCAAGCCACGTCTGCACAACCACCGTGTTGCGTGTTACTAAATCACTCATTACTGCAGATATCATCTGGAGCAGGAACAGGCACATAATCATATTTCTGTTGGATTAGCCAAGCATATTACCCAGAGCTTACTCTGGCCTCGTGTTGGCTACCACAACACAAACAATATTTGATCAAGCACAAAGCCAGATGGCACAACATTAACCCTTTCAGCACAAATCAGATGCAGCACAAGGGACTTTGGACAAGGTGAGTAGCTGTAGAACTTCTGACGTGGTGCTCACAGCCTCACTAAGGACTGAGAAATTGTTTCCCTGATCCTGCCACTGCTGCTGACTCAAGAGCGAGGTTTGCTCACACAGGAATTCAAGTGGGATTCCCAAGACTGCCTCTAGAAAGTAAAAAAAGCACTCAAGGGAATAAATTTTGGCTGGTTTGCAGGGGTAGGCAAGGAAGACTTTTTATCACCTTTTGAAAAAAAAAAGGGGGAAAAGGTGGGGGGAAGCAATATTTAAAATTTTACATTCATTTAAAACAAGAATGCTGGAGACAGATAATCATAGAATCATAGAATCAATAAGGCTGGAAAAGACCTCAAAGATCATCAAGTCCAACCTGTCACCCAAGACCTCATGAATACTAAACCATGGCACCAAGTGCCACGTCCAATCCCCTCTGGAATACCTCCAGGGATGGGGACTCCACCACCTCCCTGGGCAGCACATTCCAACAGCTAACACCTCTCTTGGTGAAGAACTTTCTCCTCACCTCAAGCCTAAACGTCCCTGGCACAGCTTGAGACTGTGTCCTCTTGTGGTGGAGTAGGAAGGTTCCCCCCCACACAAAAGAATTCCACAGCTAACTCAGCCGGAGAAGCAGATGAAAGCTGTATTTTACAAGCAGATATGGAATGCAATGAATATGTACAAAAATATACAATATTTACAATATATACAGAAATATACAGCAATGTATGTAATACAGGAAACCTTTCCCCAACCCCCCTGCGGCCAGGGGGGTTTGGCCTTTCCCTCCCCACCTCCCCTTTTTCCCAAAAGGGTTAGAGAGAGAGAGAAAGGAAGGTAATTAAAAGGGGAAAACTTTGTTAAAGCTCAAAGCGGATGCAAAAGTTAGTTTTCTTATCTGGTTAGAAGGAGTCGTAGAGAGAAACGAGCCAGCTCACAGCACAGGGGGAAGAAGAAGACGACTACCTGACTGACTCCCCCGACTGAAAGACTAAACAAAAATTTACAGCCGTGTCCCACCAATGAAATTGAATTAGCATATCATTGTTTTCATTCTAATATCAAAACATTCGCCCAGAGTGTTCAGAAAGTGTCCCTTTCTTAAAGGCACAGCCTAAACCGGTCACACCTCTTGTTCTGGTGTTGGTTGCCTGGAAGAAGAGACCAACCCCTTCCTGGTAACAACTTCCCTTCAGGTAGTTGTAGACAGCAATAAGGTCTCCCCTGAGCCTCCTCCAGGCTAAGCAATCCCAGCTCCCTCAGCCTCTCCTCGTAGGGCTTGTGCTCGAGGCCTCTCCCCAGCCTCGTTGCCCTTCTCTGGACATGTTCAAGAGTCTCAATGTCCTTAAACTGAGCAGCCCAGAATTGGACACAGGACTCAAGGTGTGGCCTAACCAGTGCTGAGTACAGTGGCACAATGACTTCTCTGCTCCTGCTGGCCACACTATTCCTGATGCAGGCCAGGATGTCATTGGCCTTCTTGGCCACCTGGGCACACTGTTGGCTCATGTTCATCCAGCTATCAATCAGTACCTCCCAGTCCCTTTCTGTCTGGCTGCTCTCCAGCCACTCCAACCCCAGCCTAATCAGTGTACCACAGGCTGGATAGTGACTTTTCACTCCTCTTAGTTCAGTTTCTTCATCATCTTAAAAGACTCTTTCCAAGGTTTTCCACCACATAAGAGGAAAATACTCTAACATTAAAGGGATCACAGGTTGATCAGGGCTGTAGTGGCACTCCCAAAAAGACTGATTCTGTTGCAACTAGACCTGTATCTGGCTCAAAGGATCTAAACTCTCTATGAGACTGAATCTGCTCCAGCAATACAAAGACCATAGAGCTGCTTTGAAAGCACTGTGGGGAAATATTCTTACACTAGCAAATCTTCATGGCATCTGCCCTCTCCTCATTTATAGTGCAGGATCAGATTGGTCATGGAGGGAAGGCTTCAGTAAGCCCATCCAGATCAGGCAAGTTTGAGAAGCCTCACAGCTGGGCCAGGAGTTGAACTTCTATTTTCTGTGGGACTTTTAAAGCAAACCAAATATTGAATTCGGTTTTCCAATCTGATTTATATTGAATTTATCAGGAGAGACTCTGAGGGAACAGAAAATCTAGCAGAGCCTTCACTTGTTTTGGACTCTTTTTGGTGCCATGGGTTAGTGTCATTTATTTCTCAATGCCATCTAGAAAAATTAAACTCCTGTCTCAGAGCACACCCAAAGCACTTGAGCTCACAGCCAGGAAGCCACAGCTATAAAAAATGCCAAAAAGTACTTTTTGTTGGATTTTTTCAGCAGAGCATTGCAAAGTCATTTTTTGGGAAGAGAAGTGTTTGCCCCTGATTTCTCAGCATGAAAATGACTCCTTAACGTCTTCAGACCACTGGGTGCCATCCCCAAAGCTTCTCAGCATTTCATTTGCTTTCTCACAGAGGCCAAACCGAGACATGAGAACTCAAATGAGCAAAGACTACTGATGCCATACAGCAGTGCACATCAATGATAGCAATCAAATTCAATTTTACTGCAATTATACATGTCAGTGGAAAAGCACAAGAGGGGAAATGGGACCAGTATCCACTGCTCCAAGAATTTCCACAACTGCTGGAAAGGCTCAGCACTGCCAAATGAGGTGAACAAGAATAAGCAGAGCATTTCCCAGTGCTAAAATATTCCCCTTGCTCAAACTCATTTACAATCTAGACATGGAATGACATTGTTTCTGACAGCAGCAACATAGCTGCACCCCAGAATTAGGGGTACTTCAGCCTGAAGAGAGGTTTAAGGTTAGAATAACATTACTCTGTTAATATTAAACACTTCACTGCCTCATCTCATGCTCTCCACTGTACTAACAAGAAGGCTGATGCAGACTCTATTAAAGTTAGTGGCTGTCTCCCAGTACTTGCCTACAACCACTCATCACAGCTACCAAAGGAGGATGGATGCTTTTGCCCAGGATTCATAAACCAGATTAAGTCCTTGACCTCTCTCAGAGCATTTTTTCTCACAAAGTGTCTGCAGAAGCTCTTTGTTCTCAAATCCTCCAGTTCTGCATCACCACTCATATGCTGGGAGGTTACTCAAAGCCAAGATGGAAGAAAAGTAATTGCATCATGGGGAGGTCTTGCAGTAAATCAGTTTTGAAAAGGGAAAGGAGACTGGCTCCAGCGTAGGAGCAGCTCTTGCATCTGGAGATCCCAGGCTAGAGAGGGCTCCTGCCAAAATGCAGGAGCAGGGAAAGCCTTGCATCAATGGCATCGTGCAAGATGAGAATGTCCCAGGCTCTGAAGAATCAACTTAGGGGCAGCAGCTCAAGGAACCAGGTGAGGATGACAAGAAACCCAAATGCTAAAGCAGAATATTTGGGAATGTGGTCACAAGTACCTTCCCCTGTAGGCAAAGGCAGGTTTCTGGGCTTGATACACTCAATTAAAATAGAGGAAAGCAGAACTGCTGCTTGTTAGAGTGGAGTGAGCAAAATAAGTGGCACAAAGCGAAGCCACGATTCACTTTTTTGTGCTACTGTGGGGCATAAAGCCCCAAAGAGGAGAGTAGGACGCTCCTTAGCACACTCCATGCTGTACAGGCACACATACAAAATGATTAAAGCTGCCTCAAGGAGTTAGCAATCGGAAATCATGATGCACTGAGCAGCTGGATGCTGATCTCCCTAAGCTGGTGGGTATTTCTTTTGTTAGTGGCTGATCCCATCTTCTCTCTTGCCTGAAAATCTCTAATCTCTGTAAAGATTTCTATTAAGTACTTGCACAGGTAACTCCTGGCTTTGCTGGCCAAGAATACCAAACCCTCACAGGAACTCCTGCTTCCTGTCTCATTTGTCAGCCCAGGATCCTGCTTAATGTTTTTGCCGCCGTCACTTTGTGGGTTGGATGCACATGTGTGGGGTGATTTAAGGTTATTATCAGCAGAGGTGCTGTTTCACAGGGCTTCAGACGATGCTGTTGCACATCGACATGCTCCTTGCACATCTGCATGGTTTTGACCAAGTTATTCTGTGGCAGGTGGATGTGGTCTGCCCCTCACAGCCTGCTTTAGTTTCTGATCGGTTTTTGTAGCCTGCAGGCTAGACATCTTTGCATATAAATAGCTACCTTTTCTTCTCTCTTCCCCCCCCCCCCATTTTCATTATTTGACTCACTCTCTCCCACCACTTCGTCCTTTTCACCCTTTTCCTCACGTTTACAACAGCTCAAGTCCATTCTTCTCTAAAGATCTTTGTGTGCCTTCCCCCTCAAAGGCTGTTTTAACGCGTGTTTTTACAACCAAGTGGCACCAGAGAAAGCAGAAGCCCAGAAACCCAAAATAAAAGGAGGTGCCAGACTGGGATAACTTCACATTTGTAGCACGTTGCCTGGGAAAATCAGGCAGTCAATAAAATCGTGATGAAACATTAATACAACAAACTCATGTGGTTAATGCCTGCTTGTGCCTTTTGAACTCTCAGGACCGAACCCCACTCTTTTCTTATAAAAATGCTTTTGATTTGTATCCCACGAGCAGGTAGGTTAGTGGAAGCAATATATAGGTCAGGTGATGAGCGCTCCGATTTCAGCTCAGCATGCTGCCTGCTACTTCCTTCCCTAACTTCAGTCATTACCTTCCCAAAACAGGGACCGTTTTATCATTAACACACTTTCCACTCGCTGCGTGGATCACTTTGCCAAGCCACTACAGACCCTTTGCTTATCTTCTCTGCTCCCCCTCCCCCCCCCCCCCCCCCCCCTTTTTTTTTTTCGGTTGTTGTTCCATTCCCCACAGAAAAGCAAGGTTTTGATAAAAGGAAATCAAACAGACCACGGTGAATCAGTTCTAACGATTTTCAGTTGCAAGGTGGTAATACCGTGTTTGGAGCATCACCGGAGATGGCTCGCAAACGGAAAAATCTCGATGAGTTTGGCTATTTTGGTGACTTTCCCCCGGCTCCCTTGCCATCAAACAGGATTTTCCCAACGCGGAGCGGGAGCTCTGTCCATCAAACCACCGCTCCCACACAAAAGCCCGCACGCCCGGGGCTGGAGCACTGTCTCCGGGCACCTAACCCCATTCCCCAGACCCGAACCCCCCATCCCAGGGCCGCTGCGAGCCAAATCTCAGGGCTTTTCACCATGCTGCGAGGAGCGGCGGACGATCCGCGCCCATTCCCGGGTCTCCCCGCACCGCTCTTGCAGACACGTGCGGCACCGCCCGGTGGATCCTCCCGTGGTTGTGGGGGTGTTCGCTCGGGCAGCCCCCACCCCGCAGTCACATCCATCCCTTTAGCATCCCTCCCGCATCTCCCCGCCAGGCCCTGGTACCTGCCACCGGTCGCCGCCGCTGCCCTCTCGCCTCCGCCCCCGCGCTCCCGAGCCCCCGCCGCTGGGGAGGGCGGACACTCCGCTATGACGGACGAGCCTGTCCTCCAATCAGAGATGGATGCCGGTGGGGAACTGGCAAATGGCGGAGCGACTGAGGCCAAAGCGAAAGTGCGAGTAAGGCAGCGGCGAGAGGGATGAATGGATGGTTGGATGGACGAGGGGAGAGGATGGTCGGGGAGAGGGAGAGGGATGGGTGAGAGCAGGGCAGGGGGAGAGGAAGAGCAGGAAGAGGAAGGACACAGAGAGGGTTCTGTGTTGGGGAATAAAAGGGAGAGAGGGGCAACAAGGGGAGGGTGGGGAGAGGGATGGACGGGATAGGGAGAGGATGGTAAGGGGGAAGGGGACTGAGATGGATGGGAGTAGGGGAGAGGGAGAGAAGGACAACGAGAGAATCCTTTGTTGGGAGGAAGAAAAGGGGGAGAGGGGAAGCAAGGGGAGGATGAGGAGAGGGATGAAGCTTTGAGAAGATACAGGGTGAGGAGAGAGCAGGGTAGAGGCAGGTGCATCATATGAAAAATACCCAAGTGTCCCATCCCACTGTGCACTTGGAGCCTTGTAGCACCCACAAAGGACTTGGGCAGTCCCTGTATCCTCTTGCCCCCCGCCCTGGGGGTATCACAGTTTTCTTGTCCTGCCCCCAACCCCCAGATGCTCAAGGGAAGTTCTGGGGTGCATCCATGCACCAGACTGAAGGGAGAAACTATGCAGGAGCCACATTTGTGACTGTAGTGGCAGAGAGTAGTAGAAGGAATTTAATCTTTACCTCCAGCTACTACAGTGATCTGTGCTCACAGAAAAGGAGGAAAGTTGGAGAGCAGACATGTGGGCATTATTTTTTCTGTGGCACAAACAGAGTTACTGTGGTGTTATCTTTATTGGTGCAATCCAGTGCCAGGCATTCTGAGGCTGGGCACAGCCAGGTTCGTGGCTGCAGAGGAAGACCAACTCCTGCCAGAGCTGGTGGAGCTGTGCAGGAAATCCGTGCAAACATCCCATTCCCCTTTGATTTGCATAAACACATTTGTTTGGGCCTTTTTCTCTGCTGTTTGGGGATTTGCTGCCACAGAGGGATGTTCATAGGCAGCAGAGGGTGCCCATGTGTGATAACACAGAAGAGTCTCGAAGCCAGCACTCACACCTGAGACCTCCACACCCTCCAGGACATAAATCACTTGGGCAGGAAGAATCTCAGCAGATGTTACACCTACGTGCATGAGGGTCTAACCATGCAGCTCTTGCTTGCCTACTTGTGTTTCTTCTGAGATCTGCCTCACATCACTTGAGAGTCTGGCCTGTTTCAGCATGTTCAGAGATAAATAATTCAGGCACTCTGTGTTCAGCTCTTTAAAGTGCAATCACTTCTTCATTATCCAGAGTGCACAGGATAACCTGGGTAATGGACTCAGAGAATCACAGAATGGTAGGGGTTGGAAGGGACCTCTGGAGGTCATCTAGTCCAGTCCCCCTATTAAAGGAGGAACAAGTTTAGGTGCATGTTAAAAGTCTCCAGAGAAGGGGACTCCACTAACCTCTCTGGGAAGCCTGGTGCAGGGCTTTATGACCCTCAAAGTAAAGAAATTTCTCCTTAAATTCAAGTGAAACCTCCTGTGTTCTAGTTTGTACCCCTTGTCCCCTGTCCTATCACTGGCCACCACTGAAAAGAGCCCAGACCCTTTCTCATGGCCTCACCCTTTAGATATTTATATGCATTTATAAGATCTCTCAGTCTGCTCTTTTCCAGGCTGAAGAGTGCCAAGTCTCTCAGCCTTTCCTCCTCCCAGAGATGCTCCAGTTCCCTCAATATCTTTGTGGCCTCAACTGGACTCTATCCCATAGTTCCCTGTCCCTCTTGAACTGGGGAGCCCCAAACTGGACACAGTACTCCAGGTGTGGCCTCACTGAGGAGGAATAGAGAGGCAGGAGAGTCTCCTTCAGCCTGTTGGCCACACTCATCCTAATGCACCCCAGAATACCATTGCCCTTCTTGGCCACAAGGACACCTTGCTGGTTTACGGTGAACTTGCTGACCACCAGCAGGTGTCCAAGCCGTGGCAATGTGCTGCTTGCACTGCTGCCTCCCAATTGTTCTCTGAAGTAAGGGCTCTAGGATGGAGCTGGAAAGTGGTGCCTTTTTCTCTCATCCTTGTTGTGCCCATTGGAGCTGAACGAGCTTCTTGCAGGTTTTGCTTTCACTCACTGGTCTAAACTGGGAGCTTGTAGTGCAAAATCACACGTGGGAGAGCCTGCTGTTTGTGACATGTTGTGGTGAGGAAAACCAGGAAGCTTTTGCTCCATGGACACACACTGATGTTGATGAGACTGGTTCCCTGTACAGTGGTATTAGGACACTGTTTTGGCTGGTGCTGTACAAGCACTGATGAGTAAGGCTGTTTGTATTTTAAATAAACAGGGTGGAAAGGAGAACAGCTGTGCAGAGGTGGTGGTGTGTCAGAAGCATCTGAGCTGGGGAAACCCCTTCGTGTTTCCTGTTCAGCTGAAGGCCAAGCTGCACTCATCACTGGCTCCAGCTTCAGGGTGATGCTTCCCTGCTCCTCAGCTCTCCTCACTTTTCCACATACATTTTGGTGCTTCCTGCCTTTGCTGAGGTTGTCCTCAGAGGTGCAGAGCAATTCTGTTGCTTCATTGGTGGTGTTGTTTTCATTCAGCATCTCAAAATACGTTACCTCTTGGGGGAGGGAGATGTAAGGAAATGGAGCTTGTCCTATGGATTTGCATAAGCCAATGATAATAGTGATAATGTGTCAAAGGGAGAAGGTGTGGCAAGGAAGGGCAGAGGTCACCTGAAAGAAATCTCCTACAAAGGCCTGCAAAAGTTGCTGGGCAGTGGCATGGTAAATCAGTCTTGCCATCATTGCTGATTCACTTGTAAATGCAAAGGAGTCTGTCCCAGGGGCAAGTTTAATTTCAAACTCTGTTTTAAGGCCCCCAGGGCTCAGCCTTCATGAGCAAATGCTCACTCTGCTGATTGAGTGGCAGAAAGCTTCTCTGGAGCCCTGAACTTGGCTTATCCTGAAGACTTTTGTAGCTGTTTTAAGGGATCGGAGAAGTTGGAATTCATGTACCCACGTTCTAGAAAGTCAAGAAGTGTGTGTGATGCAAAGAAAGCTGGTGAAGGCAGGGGTGGAAGGGATGGGTGAGATTTGGGCAGAGCCTTGATGAGCACAGAAGGGAGCACGAGCAGGGTGGCAGGGACCTGGGCATGAGGGTATTGAGGCTTGGCATGGACTCAAGTTGTGCCTTGCTCTGTTTCTCTCCTGGCTCTGCAAACCTGTGAAGGAGAAGTGTGCAACAGGAGTGAAGGGAAAGGTGTGATGGGGCAATGGTTTGAAACTAAAAGAGGGGGATTTTGGCTCGATCTAAGGAAGATATTTTTTAGACTGGGAGTGCTGAGACACTGGCCTTGGCTGCCCAGAGATGTGGGAGATGCCCCATCCTTGGAAACCTTCCAGGTCATGTTGGACAGCGCTCTGAGCAAGCTGCTCTAGTTGAAGATAATCCTCCTCTCTGTAGGTTGGACTAGATGACCTTGAAAGGTCCTTTCCAACTCTATGACTCCATGACTCTGTGTTGCAAAAGAATTAGAAAAGTACTTGCTAGAGCATAGTCCTTGACCTGCTGTCATCCACAGACACCTGTGCCCTGTCCCCTGCACTTCTGGGAACATGCATCAGCGTTGCTTGACAGCATCTGGCCTAGATATTGCTCACATCTGCTGATCTGTCATCTCAGAACCACCTCCTTTGGATCACTTGATGTCAGGCTCAGACAGACTGGATACAGAGCTCTGCTGGTGGCTGGCACTGCTGGTGGCTTTTCTTTTAAAACTGAAGGAGGGGAAAGTTTCTGCCTGGCTGGGGCTTGGTGGTGGGTACACAGGTGGATTCTGATAAGGATGGAGCCATCTCTGCCCCCTCTGTCATTACAGCTGAGAATTATCAGGGCAGTGATGGTAATAAACAATGACAAGGAGACTGGTAATCATATCAGTTGTATCATGACTAACATTATAATCATTATAGTATTGTTACTCCAGGGGTTACTATCTCCTCAGGTTTGGGAAGCCCTGAGCACTCCAGTTTGACTAAACCCTGATTTTATGACTCATGTTAACACTTGCAGCTCTCCCTGCAGTGATTTTCATCCAGTATTTCACACTGGGGTGGATTTGTGATGCGTTGTGCCTCTTCAGAAGCTTTGGGAGTGTCAGGAGCTCCAGGCTGCTATTTTAATTGTTTTTTTATTTTTTTTTAAATAAATCTCCATAAATCATTAAAACTCCGGTTTTAATGAATGCAAATGTAGTGCCACAGAAGGCAAGTCAATTGGCTGGAGGCATTCCAGAGCTGGAATTGCTCCATCACTAGCGGCTGTTGAAAGATATTTCTTCAAGTTCACTCTTGTAAACCACATGGGACCTGAGATGATCCTGACAAGCTTTGGGCTGTGTAGCCAGAAACCTTATTAATGCCCATCAAATGGAACTGTCCATTGAAAGAGAGACTGGCCACTGGAATGGGCTGCCCAGGGAGGTGGTGGAGTCACCATCACTGCAGGTGTTTAGGAAGAGACTGGATGGGGTGCTTGGTGCCATGGTTTAGTTGATTAGATGGTGTTGGATGATAGGTTGGACTTGATGATCTCAAAGGTAATTTCCAACCTGGTCTGGTCTATTCTATTCTATTCTATTCTATTCTATTCTATTCTATTCTATTCTATTCCATTCCATTCCATTCCATTCCATTCCATTCCATTCCATTCCATTCCATTCCATTCTATCCTATCCTATCCTATCCTATCCTATCCTATCCTATCCTATCCTATCCTATCCTATCCTATCCTATCCCATCCTATCCTACCCTATCCCATCCTCATTTTTCCAAGATCCACAGAGCTGACTAGGGAAGAAGGGGGCTTGTTATGTATTCATCATGTGAAGTCTGGTCCTGGGAACATTTTTAATATAGTTAAGTGTGCATGTATACACAGGATTAGGTTAAGATAGTAGTGAGCAAGTTATTGAAAGGCATAAAGTCTAATAGAGATTTCTGGTGCCTGAATGATCATTCCCTAATATCACTGTTACAAATACTTCCCTGATTCACATCTCCTGTTGCAGAACAAGCAACAAATCTCTGGATAGGATAGCATAGGATAGGGTAGGATAGGGTAGGATAGGATAGGATAGGATAGGATAGGATAGGATAGGATAGGATAGGATAGGGTAGGATAGGATAGGATAGGATAGGATAGGATAGGATAGGATAGGATAGGATAGGATAGAATAGAATAGAATAGAATAGAATAGAATAGAATAGAATAGAATAGAACAGAATAGAACAGAATTGACCAGGTTGGAAGAGACCTTCAAGATCATTGTGTCCAACCTATCACCCAGCACCATCTAATCAACTAAACCATGGCACCAAGCACCCCATTCAGTCTCTTCCTAACCACCTCCAGTGATGGTGACACTACCACCTCCCTGGGCAGCCCATTCCAATGGCCAATCTATCTTTCTATGAAGAATTTCTTCCTAACATCCAGCCTAAACCTCCCCCTGGTGCAGCTTGAGTCTGTGTCTTCTTGTTCTGGTGTTGATTGCCTGGGAGAAGAGACCAGCCCCCACCTGGCTACAACCTCCCTTCAGGTAGTTGTAGAGAGCAATAAGGTCTCCCCTGAGCTTCCTCTTCTCCAGGCTAAGCAACCCCAGCTCCCTCAGCCTATCCTCATAGGGCTTGTGCTCCAAACCCTCCCCAGCTTTGTTGCCCTTCTCTGGACACATTCCAGCAAGTCAACATCTTTCCTAAACTGATGAGCCCAGAACTGGACACTGTACTCAAGGTGTGGCCTAAGCAGTGATGAGTACAAGGGGAGAATGACCTCTCTGCTCCTGCTGGCCACACTGTTCCTGATACAGGAAGCACAGAACTGGATTTATTCCTACAGGACTTTTTGTTTGTTTGTTTGTTTGGGTTTTTTTTAAGTTTTATTATAACTCTACTTTGAGCCAGCAATTCATTCACAGGAAGCATATCTTGAACAAAGATGGGATTTTTCAAGAGTGGTGGCCAGTGCTGGTTTGCAGGAGGAAATGCTCTTCTGAGAATTCCCCCTAGGGATTTTTACCAGACTTTGTGTTATCCCACCTCTGTAAGACCCTGTTGCCTTTGCAAACTGGAGCATCACAGTCCATCCTTCCCAACACTGAGAGCTGCATTTGTTATTAGGAGAGCAAAGGATGCTGCAAAGGAAAGGATGAAGTGGGAGGTTTAAAGCAAACTCTTGCACGGCTTCTGATTATTGAATGCCAACCACTGCCAGAGGGCATTGCAGAGCCAAAAGTGCAACCACGTTGAAGGATGGAATAGACAAATTCATGTGTGACACATGCTCTGGTGGCTGTTAAGAGCAACAACCTCCATGTAAACCTCTAGTTCAGGATGTCTCTGAGGTGCTGTTGGCTGGTGGCTCCCTCCCTGCTTATCCTGCTCCCACCCTTGTTGCAACCACTTTGCTGTGATGTTCCTCTGAGCTATTGGGAAACAACAATAGGAAGTTTGCTGCTGAGCATCTACAAAGTGTGTTCATTTTGAAAGGGATGAGAGAGAGCTGCGTCTTCTCTTTGAAATATCCCTGAAGAATCTGATCTTTGTTTTCTCAGGTCTTTCCCATCAAGTGATAGACATTGAAGCCTTTCCTGAGGAGGAAATGGAAGTGGTTTCATAGAATCATAGAATGGTTTGGGTTGGAAAGCAACCTGGTCCACTTCTCTTGCAGTCAGCAGGGACATCTTCAAGTAGAGCAGGTGGTTCAGAGCCCCAGCCTACCTGACCTGGAATGGTTCCAGCAATGGGGCAGCCTGGGCCAGTGTCTCATGATGCTAATTGTAAAGAATTTCATCCTTCTCTGCAGTCTAAATTTCCACATTTTGAGTTTAAAGCCATCACCCCTTGTCCTGTCACACCAGGCCCTGTTAAAAAAGTCTGTCCTCACTTTTTTTTATCAGCCCCTTTAGGCACCAAAAGACCACCAGAAGGCCTCCCTGGAGCCTTTTCTTCTCCAGGCTGAACAACCCCAACTCTCTCAGCCTGTCTTCACAGCAGAGGGCTTCCAGCCCTCCCATCATTGTTGTGCTCCTCCAAGATAATTTTCTTGCTCTCCAAGTTTTATTTGAATGAAGTAAGATATTACACTGGGAAGAATCATGGAAAAATCCCAAAATGCCACAATCCAAGGAGAAGACACATTGAAGTTCAGTGCGGCAGCTGTAGGTGTGTTCCCACAGAGTCTGAACAGTCCATGGCAACCAACAGCTCCCTGTTAGCATCAAGGTCACTTCAGCCTTGGGAAGAGGGACGTTTTGGCTCTGTAGTATGAGCAGTTCTTTTGTAACTGTTGCTTTGTGGCAGAAAGCAGCCCGGCTTAGCAAGGCCACCCCAAGGGAGTGCATGTTCCCGGTAGGGGCGAGGCAGAGTTGTTACCATAAACACCCCTGGCCGTGCTCTGGGCTGGCTCTGCTGCTTCGGGCAGGCTGGCAGGAGCTACAGGGGCTCCTTTTTCTGCGTCCATGTGCTGCACCATGCACAAGAGCTTCTGAGCTGGATGTGAGAATCCTACAGAAACACAAACAGTAATTAATAAGAGCAATAATTAGAATCATAGAATCATAGAATCATAGAATCAGTCAGGGTTGGAAGGGACCACAAGGATCATCTAGTTCCAACCCCCTGCCATGGGCAGGGACACCCCACACTAAATCAGGCTGGCCAGAGCCTCGTCCAGCCCAGTTCATTTCATGCTCCAAAATGTAAGTTCTTTGAGCATAACTAACCTGCTAAGCTCTTACTTAAGTGGGACTATAACCTGTGGCCTATCTCCTGAGATGAGTACTGGAACAAGGCACGCTCTGAACCTTACCTTCATGGATTGCTCCACTCTTGAATGAGGATCAGCACCTTGGAGTGCTGCAGGTGAGGGTGCAGCCATGGGGAGGGATTGAGGGCAGGGAGGTTCCGCAGTCCCACTACTCCTCTGCTCAATTCACTGCAGGGAAAAAGCTATGAAGAATGATCAGAGAAAAACAAATGAAAAAGAGCAACTATGTTGTGGTGTCATGGCAGCTCACAATTCAGCCACCTGTTGGTGCTAGGGAAATCACCTGCGCTGTGATCTCTGCTTCCCGCAGGCTCGCTGTGCTTTTGGCATCGTGTCTGATGGGAGCTCTTTGTTTAGCAGCAGCACAAACTCTTCTGTACCAAGGAAGAGCTTGCTGAGGTCTTGCAGGGCACGAGCAAGTCACCACCAACATCTCAAACGAGATCCCAGCAATGCCCACAGTGTGTAGGAAGCAGTGCAAGGGCATCAGCACAAGAGTTTGGGCTCTGGCTGCAAGCGAGTTGCCATGGTCAACACAGCATGTTTGTACAGCCAGAGGAGATCATTATCAGAGCAACACCCTTCCTCTTGATGTGTTTCTCAAGCATAATGGCTATTGAACTACCCATTTACCACCGCTCCTCTCTTGCTAGGAGACTGAAGAGGTTCTTTTCAGTCACCAGAGTTTACCTTTCTTTTTTTTCTTTCTGTTGGATAATGAAGCCTGCTCAAAACCACAACATTATAACCAAGGCATGAACTTTTAATGACTTCGTTTCATAATCTTCCTGAAGGTTGCTGTTGAACTGGCCGATGGCTTTCAACTCTTTTTGTTGTGGGCTTAAAATGCTGGCACGAGTGTGGCTCCTGATCTCACACACTGTGCCCTTTGCCCTGCCCAATCCCCCTTGCAGATTTGGGTAAATGTTGCCACTGCAGTGTAAGGAAGTACAGACATTTATTGGCAGTGATAGCATCTGGCCCTGTGATCAGGGAGATGGTCATGAGCATCACGGCTTTGCGAGGAGCATATTCCAGCCTGTTGTGTAGCATGCTTGGTGAGCCCTATTGGAAAGATTTCCAGATAGTGATTGATTTTCCAGCCCTGTAATTAGTTCAGAGATCACAAACAGAGAAAATATTGCTCCAGAAATTGATTTTTTTAATTGTTCATAGCACCAGAAGTATGTCTGACTGTGAAGCACACCATGTGCTTCCTGCAGAGAAAGACTTTGAACTCTGGCAAAATATTGCTGCTGTAAACACAGGGAAGAAACCATGTGGCTAATTCTGCTGCCCTTTCAGATAAGGCCTAGATCCTACCAGTTCTGGTTGATTTTGAGAATCCATCCCTGAAATTTCTCTTGCAGAATCAAGGCCTAGAGGAAAGCTCAGACTCTGAATCTGCAAGGCTGGGTTGCATCTCAGCTGGGTCAGGATCAGGGTGTGCATCAGCCAGCCCCTGTGGTGTGATCAGGGATGCTCTGGGTCTGATTTTCACCCTCATAATAGTTTTCAGTTTGTTTGTGCTCTGTGCTTCCTGCCATGCAACCGCCTCTTGGACACCCAAAGAGGTCCCGGCCCCATGAAACACATCCCATGTACTTTACCAGCACATGCAACCCCCTGTGCTTAACTGGGACCTCAAAATGACCATAAGGAAGAGGTAGAGCCCTCTGCCCCCTTCCCAAATTCATGGACCCCCATCATGAGGGTCCGTGCAGATGCCATGATGCCACCAAAGAGATCTGGCTGCAACCTGGAGGGACACAACATTTCCCAATCCTCTGCTACATCCTGGTCTCTGCATTGATGCTTTATAGGTTTGACCTTTATACTCTCTCTCTATTGCTGCTGGAGCTGCCTGCTAATGCAGTGAATGCCTTGTGTGCACACATGTGCCAGACCTTGCCCCAGCCTTTCATCGATGCTCAAATTTCACAGGTAACTGAGCCTTCCTCAAACAAGTCCCATGGACCACAGCTTAGGCCATGCTTACATCCTTTTTCCTCCCCTCCCCCTGGCCCTGGAGCAGCAGGAACTCAAGACTCAGCCTTCCAAACTGGAAAGGTTCACAGGATACAGCTTTAACTTGATGATCACCACACGTTCCTCACCTGAGCACACTTGCATGTACCATTTCCTTGTTATAATTAAAGAGAAACTTAATCAGTCCAACTTCTTACTGACATAGGTCTGGCTTTGCTCTTGGCATGCTGAAAGCCATTAGCCAGCAACACAGAATCATAGAATCAATAAGGTTGGAAGAGACCTCAAGATCATCAAGTCCAACCTGTCACCCAAGACCTCATGACTGCTAAACCATGGCACCAAGCGCCACGTCCAATCCCCTCTTGAACACCTCCAGGGATGGTGACTCCACCACCTCCCTGGATAACCCATTCCAGGGCTTCACTACTCTCATGGTGAAGAACTTCCTCCTCACATCCAGCCTGAATCTCCCTATGTCCAGCTTCATTCCATTCCCCCTAGTCCTATCACTACCTGAGATCCTGAGAAGTCCCTCCCCAGCCTTCTTGTAGCCCCCTTCAGATCCTGGAAGGCCACAATGAGGTCACCTCGGAGCCTTCTCTTCTCCAGATTGAACAGCCCCAACTCCTTCAGTCTGTCCTCACAGGACATGCATCATAGCATCTCCTGCAGTTGTTCTCTGTGGGGTCCTCATCCCTCCTATGCCCTGTGTCATCACAGAGTGCACCTTGCCACCGGGTGCTTTGTGCCTACTCCTCTTAGTGCTTTTTCTGGGTTTTAATTTTCCTCTAGGAGGGTGAGAGGAAGATGAGAGGAAAGGAATATTAAGGCCAGGTGTGCAAAGCAGTTCAGAGCAACTGCAGTGGTCCTGAGCATTTGAGATTTGTTTTCCCCACTTGCTTACCCAGTGTTTGTCATATGGGGAGTACAGGGAGCAGCAGGCAGTTGGCCAAGGGTAGTATCTTCTTCCAAAGGCATCCATGCCAGAAGCAGACATGTGAATAACTATCTATTAGAGACATCTTAAGGCTGCTCTAACCTTCTTTGCACAGAGAGCAGGATGGGCCCCAGCCCTGGCCCCTTGTGGCAGGATATGCTCACCTCCCAGCTCTCCAGTTTGCAGCTGTCACCCCAGGCTCTCCCCAGCAACTAGGACCTGCATTTGCACAAATGAACATGCCCTAGACCTGCCAGGGCTGGAATGTCTGTTTTCTTCATTGATTCCAGGCAACATTTCTTCTTCTCTATTTATCAGCTGCAGAAAGAGGTCTCCTTTTGGCTTTTCTTTTGTTTCCTTTCTCCTCTTTCTTTTGAGGATTTTGGGTCCTCCTCAGTGAGGTGCTCAAGCTGATCGTTTCTTCATGCTGGTGACTCAGTGGCTTCATTGCACATACAGGGTGGGGTGGCCGTGGCTTATGGAAAACAGGAGCAGTTATGAGCCATGAAAACCAAACTTCCTTTACCAAAGAAGCTGTTAGTTCTCTCTACCAGGAGAATGACACATTTTCTGTGCAGGCAAAGCCAGAAGGCTCCAGCAGGGCACTGAAGTTAGGGAGGCTATTAGAATTATTTCACCTGATTGCACAACTGTGGCAGGCATTAAACAAATCAGTTGAGTCACTTCTCTGAAAGTCTGCAAGTTAGGAAGGTTGGGCAAACTGCAAAAAAACCCCTAAAAGAGAACATCCAAGTTACAGGGGTGTCATATTCTGCCATAGTCACACTGGCAGTCAGACAGTTTGGCTGCTCTGAGATTTCTTTCAGAATCTGTGAATTCCAGGAAGGAAGAAACATTTATTTTTAAAAGCCTCAGATCTTGTAATAATAAAAGCAGTCATACTGGGAAATCTGATTTGGTTAAGAAAGTGCTTCTGCAGCTATTTATTTCCCAAACATTCCCAGTCCCAGTAAAACCTTGGGAGGTGTCTCAGGAGAGGGGAAGTGCAGCAGTCAAAGTAAATTCAATAAGACATCAATGAAACAGATGCTCTCCCCTCCCTTGTCTGCAGCAGCTCCTGGGGTGAGCAGCCTCAGACCAGGGCATGAATTCTCCTCCTGGAAGGAGAGAAGGAAAGGAGGAGAAAATGCTGTTTGATTCTTTACCTCCCCAAGCAATTTGGGGTCAGCCAAATTCCCGGGAAGAAGGACTGGGGGTGTGGATGAGAGATATTAATGTGAGCACTTTCCCCACTTCCTTCTGCTCTAGGATGGGTGGATATGCACAAAAATGAAGTATTTCACCCCATGTCTTTGTGTTAAGTGTATCTCCATTGCAGGAGGGGGAGGGGGCTATCACTGCCATACCAGCATCATTGCAAAGCACCAGGCAAGCATTAGTGCCTCCCAGCCATGCACTGTTTGGGTTAGCAATAACACGGCGGTTTGGGGGTTAGTCTCCCTTCCGGAGGTGGGAGGATCTGCGGGACGACCTGCAGGCGTTCTTCGTCTCCTCTGGGAATTCCTACTGGGATGAATAGGGAGGGAGCAGCTGAGTTAGCCCAGTCTCACTCTCCCATCTAGTGGTAAAACAAGGAAAGAAGGTCCGGGCAGAAAGAAATTTTAGCTTTCTGAGGCTTTTGGAGGGCATATCATTGCGGGATCAGTTCAAGCCATCTTCCCCAGCACTGGGACTGGGAATGTCAGCAGCCTGATCTAGAGGGAAACACAGCAAAATGCAAAAGTGGCTGGGTGCAGCAGAGTCTGGGTGGTGGTGTCCCTGCTCTGGGGATGAACCACAGTGGAGATCATCTGCACACTGGTGGACACACCCCAGGCAAAGCAGTCTGATTTTGAAAGCATAGAGTTCTTCAGGAAAATAACGTCTTCTAAAGCACTCGGGGTGGGTGGGAGGTGGAAAGCTGTAGAGCAGCACAAGAGCCAGGTCTTCCCACAAATAGCCTCATACCTTCCAAGAACCCTTTCTGCTGCTCCAGCCCTGGTACAGACATGGCTTTGCAGCTCTCCCCACCAGCCACACTGTAAGTGAGCCCCACAGCCACCCCATTGCCTTCCTGAAGAGGCCTCTGTGGTCCCCCCAAGCAGCAGAGGGGGAAGGGACAACTTGCAAAGGCTGATTGTACAGACAAGGTTAGGTACCCACAAACATCCTGCTCAGGAAATGTGCTGTCAGAAGTGTGAGCTGGGGGCTGTGTCGGCTCAGCATCGTGTGCAGAGCCCCACATTTCAGCCATGCAACAGCCTCTAAGACCTCTCCTAGGCGATGGTGAGGGGAGGCTGCAGCAGGTCAAGGTGGGTTACTCTGAGCTGTGTTTGATTTCAGCCAGACGCACAGAGCTGGATGGGAAGGGTTTTAGCTCTCCTATAAAACTTGCCCAAGGTGATCCAGGCCTAAGAAATCCCAATATTTTTTTTTTTTCCATGGGAAAATGTGAGTAGCCCCATGAAGATGCAGTTTTCCAGACTGGAGACTTGCAAGGCTCTGAATCTGACATTCAGCATGCTGCAATTCTCACTCCAGTGTCCGGAACTCAGTTCCAGAGCCCCGAGATGCAGAATGCATACACTTTGACAGGAGATTTATGTCCTCACATTAGATGGAAGGACCATGGTGTCTCCTGGAAGGTTAGATGTTGTTTCATTTACAGCAAATAAGGTCAAAAAGCACAAAGGGGGTGAGGGAGGTGAGGGGGGTGAGGGGGAGCCAAGTCATCCCTTGTAGATGAGCCGTTTACAAACCCCAGAGGTAGGAGTGCTTGACTCACGTTGTTGCTCATATAGAAACACTTCCCTGGAGCAGGAGGCTGCCAAATGTGGCCTTTTCAGGGTGTCATCCACATAGTCTGCAGGGTGGAGAGATTCAGCTGGGAAGAGAACTTTGATCTGAGTACGGTAGCCACTCCCACACGGTGAAATTATAAAGCCCAGTAACAACAACAAGAACAACAAAATAAAATGTGTTGGGGAGGATTGGAAGGGCAGGAATTGGTCAAGCAAAATTCCTTCTGCAGAGGGAATGCAGCACTCTGGGTGATTTCTTAAGCAGTTGCTGGAGGAGGGATGAAGGTTAGACCACTATCAACTGGAGACAATGATGGGGTCAGGCCACCTTGGGTTTTGCAATGAGCTCATGTTGGGCTGTGCTTACTGGACTGGGACATCACTGAGCTGTGCATGCTGCAGCTGCAACTAGGGTGGGTGCTGGTGAGGGTGCTGAGCACCTTGCACTGTTGGGGTGCAACTCAGCCAGCGCATCCCTCAGGCACTCGGTGTGACGGGAGAGGGCAGCCTTCACCGCAGATGGATGTGGCTGGGAGGGTGAGAAGCATCTGCAGCCAAGCAGCCCCCGCACAGCAGCATCTGTGGCTTTCTAGAAAAGCTTTACTCAGAAAGTTTAAGAGATGCCCAGTGTGGAAAGGGGGATTGTGCAGGTGAAAAAGGCACCTTCATCTCATGGAGTCACTGACAGCGGTTCAGCACTTTCCCATCTGCATCCTTTGAGGACGTCCCAAGATGAGATTCACTTGAATGGGTTTGGATAGAGCAAAAGGGAGCAATGCTGGCCATGACCTGCTGCTCCAAGAGCCCCTTTCCAGGAGGCTGGTAGATATATATCAGATTCCCCCTTCATTGCAAGCTCATCTACATGCAGCAGAAACCACCAGGCTCATCTGTTTGGCTGTAACTGCACCACATGTGCCACAGCCTGGGGACCCAGTGGGACATCCTGGACTTGCATCTCCAGCAAGGGCCCTGCAAACCCTCCCTGGAAAGAGTGTTCACTGCTACAGCAATGAAAAAAAGAAAAAAAGTTAATGAAAAGACACTGGAAACGTGAAAGCACAGTTAATGCTTCTGCTGTGATGCTTCATTTGAGCTGCAAAGAGGAGATAAAGTTCTGCCTCCCACTAGAGGTGTCACCAGGGAAAATTATTCCTTCCTTCTGCAAATGGCATCACATTGTTTCTTCTTTTCAGCTTGCTGCCAGCTGGGTGCCGTGATCTATTTTCTCCTGAAAATCATCTGGGTACCTGGCAGTGGTGATACCCTCTGCCCAACCTCCCACCCCTCAGACAAGAGGAGTACAAAAGACATTCAAAAATAGACTCACCTAGGAGAGAAGAATACATAAGGATGGCTCTTGGCGTGTGAATAGCTAATGAAGCCCCACTTAACAGTCTCGGCATATTCATCAGCTTCAGCAGATGATCGCTGATTGTGTGTCTGCAGCTACTTTATTCCTCTTTGCTCATTACACCCAGGTCAAATGAAACACACACAAACCGTGGCAGAAACGATAAGGGCCGATGGAGGTGGCCATGGGGGTGACCCATTCCAACTGGAAAATTACCTGTTAGGCTTTTTTCCTAGCCTGTTACACGGGGCTGTTTCATCTATCAGCAGGAGGAGGGTCGCTTCTAATCATGAGGGGTGAGATCCATCTCATCACACCATCCAGCATCTCTCATTAACAAGAGATGAATCTGAACAATCCCACTGGGAGAACCCTTGGAGAAGAACCACACAGACATTTTGGGGATTGTTTAGGATTCATCACCACACTACTAACATGCTGGTATTGGCCTAAGGGAGCTGGGGTTGCTTAGCCTGGAGAAGAGGAGGCTCAGGGGAGACCTTATTGCTACAACTACCTGAAGGGAGGTTTTAGACAGGTTGGGGCTGGTCTTTTCTCCCAGGCAAGCAGCACCAGAACAAGAGAACACAGTCTCAAGCTGTGCCAGGGGAGGTTTAAACTGGATGTTAGAAATAAATTCTTCATAGAGTGATTTGCCATTGGAATGTGCTGCCCAGGGAGGTGGTGGAGTCACCATCACTGGAGTTGTTTAGGAGGAGACTTGATAGGGTGCTTGGTGCCATGGTTTAGTTGATTAGATGGTGTTGGATGATGGGTTGGATGCAATGATCTTGAAGGTCTCTTCCAACCTGGTCTGGTCTGGTCTGGTCTGGTCTGGTCTATTCTATTCTATTCTATTCTATTCTATTCTATTCTATTCTATTCTATTCTATTCTATTCTATTCTATTCCATTCTATTCTAAAGAACTCAGGGCTGCCTGCTCCAAACTGGGTGCAAAGGCTGTGGGTGAGGACTGAACAAGGTGGGCAAATCTGCTTGGCACCTGGGTAGAGCTCTGCCACCCTCACTAGTCATTACACTGCTTTCCTTAGCCCAGAGAGACTTTTCCCTCTTAGCAAGTCATTTTTCAACCAGCTGTTACAGTCCTGTGAAATTCATAGTGAGTAACACACACAAATACACCACTAGCTACATAAACATAGGGAATCCTCTAACAGGATTTTCATCTTAAGCACCTTAGGGCTTTGATTTCTCCATTTCCTGAAAACAAAGCTGGAGGGCTCAGGACTGCAATGTGAGTGAGGTTTTAATACCTGGAAAAGAGGACAGGGAACAAAAGAAACAGAGCCTGCCAGATCCTGCCTCACCACAAGTACCTGTGGCTTGACGTTTGCCACAAAACTCGTGGCAGTGTATGAAGATGGAAGAGGGCTGCTGCTAAGTGAAGCATCACTGCCAGAGGACTCTGCTGCAGTCTGGATCATGTTGCTATAAAATCTTCTCTGTTTATACTTGTCTGATTCAACCCCGAGACCTCATTGACGGCGATTAACTCCCAGACCCTCCGGTCTCTGCTCTTCTTTGTTCCTAACCCAAAAAGCCATCCTTTTTTTGTTTTTCTCACCAGTTCTGGGTCAGAAGAAAATGCTGCTATTGGGCTACCTCTTATTTTATGGTCTTTTAATTATTTCCACCTCTGTGATTACACTAATTAGCTAACTGGCTCCTAATGGCTGTACAGTAGCTCGCATTACGCTTCTATTAATCACAACGTTAGCTGCTCTCGTTAAGTCCCTGATTGTTATTTTTTCCCTTGCATTATGATTTGAAATTATCCAATGCAGAAGTAAGCTGAAGGGGGAGACAAAAAAAAAATAGTCCAGGAGAACAGACACTGTTTTCACCAGCAGCTTGGCAGAGAGCCTCAGAGATATTTAATAATGCCATGATTTACGAGAGCCCAACAACCATTTACTTACTGTCTGTTAAGAAACAAAGGGAGAAGGTGAGCTTGAAGTTTTCAAATCAGAAGTATTAAAGGCTCCTTCTCACTCTGTTTGATTCGAGGCACTTGATTGACACATTCAAATGGGATCAAAAATAAAACAACTGACAACACATCCCCTTCATCCTGAGAGCTGTAGCTGAGCGCTTGCTGCAGCTACACCATCACATGGCAAAGGCAGGACAAAGCAGAAATGAAGATCTAAGAGGAGGTTAAGTTCTCACTGCTGGAAAAAACATTACTCTGACAGCTCTCAAGACCTTCCTATAAATCCTCATCTACAGAGACTGTTTGAGGTGCTAAAGGACTTCCTAAAATAATCAGAATTAAGAACAAAGTGGCCCACATTGGAGAGCTGAAATACAAGCAGAGGGGAATGTTTGCTGCTGTGCTCTTGGTGGAAAGTAATAAAGATTATTATTATTAATAACATTATTATTATTACTGCTACCATTGCTATCATTATTGATATGATTATTTTTATATAGCACATTTAAAAGGAGAAATTCAAACACAGATCGATTAATCATGCCAGCCTGCTTCTGTGTATCAGTCTGAAGGATGATGAGTGATTGTTTAGCCTGGAGAAGAGGAGGCTCAGGAGAGACCTTATTGCTCCCTACAGCTACCTGAAGGGAGGTTGTAGCCAGGTTGGGGGTTGGTCTCTTCTCCCAGGCAACCAGCACCAGAATGAGAGGACACAGTCTCAAACTGCACCAGGGGAAGTTTAGGCTTGAGGTGAGGAGAAACTTCTTCACAGAGAGAGTTGTTAGCCGTTGGAATGGATGTCCAGGGAGGTGGTGGAATCACTGTCCCTGGAGGTGTTCAGAAAAGAATTGGATGTGGCACTTGAAGCCATGGTTTAATTAGTCATGAGGTGTTGGGTGATAGGTTGGACTTGATGATCATTGAGGTCTCTTCCAACCTTATTGATTCTATGATTCTATGAGAAGAACTTTGACCACAGATCTGCAAACTGCCAGCAGAGAAGACCAAGCCAGGGCCACCTCTTGCAGTCACCTCAAGTCTTACCCAGACTTGAGCCATTTGCTCATCAGCCTATTCTCAGGAAGGCAGTTATCACCTGTACAGAATCCCATAGCCTGTTTGAGTCATGAGAAATATGTTCTGGTGGGCATGATGGCACTGGGAGCAATGAAATGCCCTGGAAAAGCAGTTCCCAAAGGAAAGGGTGCAGGCAACAAGCCAGGGCAAACACAGGTTATTGAAGCCTCTGCAGGAGAACCCTGGTTAAATAATAACACTTAAATGCTGTTCCCCAGGCAGAAATCAGCTGAGCTGTTCGTGACCTTCCTCAGCACCTTCAGCACAGGTCCTGCTAGTACTTCCATGAGTGTTTGTGTACCTGCAGTTATCCCAGTCTGGTTTATGGAACAGGACCTACTCTGACCATCCTGTTTGCTCATGGTGAGGACAGGATAACAGCATTGCATGGGATTAACTAAAGCAGACCTCACACAGCGGCTGCAGCATCTCAGGTAACCATTGACTCCTGAGGATGTTTTTGTAGCAGCAGCCTCTCTGTTTATCTATTAGATAGTGTTGGATGACAGGTTGGACTCAATGATCTCAAAGGTCTCTTCCAACCTGGTTTATCCTATCCTATCCTATCCTATCCTATCCTATCCTATCCTATCCTATCCTATCCTATCCTATCCTATCCTATCCTATCCTATCCTATCCTATCCTATCCTACATCTCAGTCTTCAACCTTCATCTGCTGCAAAGCTGAGCTCTGAAGAAGGATGTCTGACCTAGCTGCAGTGTATGGCACTTCTCCCATGCCTGGGCATGCAATGTGGGCTCTGTGTGGTGCTGAAGAAGGTGGTCAAGCCCTAGTTTAACGAGGTGCTTTCAGTGAAGCTTAGTTTTAGTGAGCCCTAAGTAAAAGTCTTTTAGCAGAAAGGACAAGGCTGATGCTGCTCTGGCTGCTAGGGCTGGCTTTGAAAAGGAGGGAGGAGCAGGGAAACTTCCTTTCCTGAAACTGAGGCTAAGGAGCCCCCATGACAAGCAAACCATTAAAAAGAAAAAGTAACAATAATACTGAGCAAAATACTGCTTCAGGGAAAAATTTCTGCTTGGTTTTAGCACAGATGTTGATATTGCACACTCAGAAATGGCTGCGTGGAAATGCATTTGCAGAGCGCTATTAGATGGTGCAGGGAAGCAGAGCTGTGCTTGCAAGGGAGAAATTAAAGCATTTAAAAATTAAAAGACGTTTAACAAATGCCTTCTGAAAGGCATTTTCTTCTCTGATCGAGAAGATATGAGCAGAGAGACTCAGCTGCCCCAAATCGCAGACCCTTAATGTCACTCTGGGACTACCTTGAAGCGCTTGTCCAACATTTCATGTCTTTCCTTCTCACTGAAGTGAACTCTGGCAGGAACTAGTCCTTGCCTCTGCAGCTCTTCAGCTTATGGCAAGGCTGGGCCATCCTCACCCCTTCAAACAAGCCTGGGCTGGGGGCTCCTGCCCACAGGTCTCAGCATTACCTCTCTTGCAAACCTGCACTAATGGGCTAAGAAGCAAATCTGGAGTGGAGGGATCCACACCATGCCAAAGTTCCCCAGGGTGAGCACATCCTATGATGGGAGCAGACACCCATCCTAAGGGTTGCCTGCACCACTGGAGATGCTCTGCATACCGATCCAAAGGAAAGCCTGTCGATACATATAACTTCTCATGAAGATCCCACAGAGCACAAAGGAAGGCTTTTTAAATTAATGGATTTGACCATTTCAAACCCAAAGACCTTGGGAGGAGGAGGGAATCTTGAGATCTATTGGGGGTCTGACCTGGAAGCCAGTCTTTTCTCACCAGTAAGAAGCGATAGGGCGAGAGGAAACAGCCTCAACTTGCCCCAGGGGAAGTTTAGGTTGGACGTCAGCAAAAACCTTTTCACCAAAAGGGCTGTAGAGCCCTGGCACAGGCTGCCCAGGAGAACCCATCCCTGGAGGGATTTAAAAGCTGTGTAGATGTGGTGCTGAGGGACATAATTTAGTGGTGACCTGGCAGTGCTGGGTTAATGATTGGACTTGATGATCTTGTAGGTCTCTTCCCACCAAAATGATTCTATGATTCTGTGAGGGAGTCACAGGCTGAGCTGGGTTTTGTGGGCATCAGGCACCTGAAAGCAGCACAGAGCCAGGCTCACAGAGGTGATTGCATTGCACTCTGCATATTCCCTCTGTGCACTGGGCTGGGATTTTTCATTTCATCCATAATTCATATCTTGCTGCAGCAGTTCTATGGAGGCACTACAGGTGATAGCAAGGAAAAGAGAGCGAGGCTTTTTGTCGCCAGACAGCAAACTCTAGAGCCTGGGTCCGGCCAGCACCTCCACTTTATCCCAATTGCCCTGTAGGCAAAAATATTGATAGACAGTGGAATAATGACTGTGGCTGAGTTTGGGGAATCATGAGCTGCCAGTGCACGCTCAGTCTGCTGAGCAGTGCTAGAAAAATCTCCACAATGCAGGAGGAGCTCGGAGTGGGGCATCCTGGTAGCCCTTTGCCCTTGGGTTACTGGCAGCCAAGACTGATGATGGCTGCCATGAACCACACATGAGCTCACATTCAAATCCCTGTCTTGGCTCTGTTTGTAGTCAGGAATGACTCAGCACCACATCCACACAGCTTTGAAACCCCTCCAGGGATGGGGACTCCACCACTTTCCTGGACAACCTGTTCTAGGATTGACAAACCTTCTGGGGAAGAAATTGCTCCTCATGTCCAACCTAAACCTCCCCTAGTGCAACTTGAGGCCATTTCCTCTTGTCTGATTGCTGGTTACAAGGAACACCAACCCCCACCTGGTTCCAGCCTCCTTTAAGTGAGTTGTAGAGAGTAAGAAGGTCTCATCTCAGCCTCCTTTTCTCCAGACTAATCAATCCCAGTTCCCTCAGTCTATCCTCATCAGACTTGTCCTCTAGACCCTTCACCAGCTTCATTGCCATTCCAGCTGAACCCGCTCCATCACTTCAATGCCCTTCATTTACTGAGGGGCCCAATACTGAACCCAGTATTCGAGGTGTGTCCTCACCAGTGCCCAGCACAGGGGGACAATCCCTGCCCTGGTCCTGCTGGCCAATCAAGGATGCTGTTGGCTTTCTTGGCCACCTGGACCAAGATGCACATACCCCATTAGTTTGTGGGACCAGGCTGCTTTTCTTTTTCACCTGGCTCCAGCAGTGCTCAAGGGTGACAGTCTCTGCTGTCACTGCAAAGGGGACTTCACTGTGCCACTCCATCACACACATGAAACAGACTCCCTCCCTCCCACAGCTCTGGAGCTTTTTTTCCTGTAGCCTGCTGCCTTTCCTCTCCATAACACACAGGCCAAAAAACTCAGTTTGTCAGAAACTAAAGTGTTTTGTGAGATTAAAATGTAAATGTTGCTCTTGGCTTTTCAAGAGTGGGTTTGATATTTTACTTGTGACTCTGTGAGGAAATAGATTTTTGATAACTCTGCGGAACTGCTGCTGCCCAGCCGCTGCTGCAAACAGCCAGAGCCTTGATAAATAAATCCTCTGTCAGCCAGCTCTGGAAACCAACTTGCTGGTGGTTTGGAGAAATATTGGGAATTTCAAAGCAGCCTTGCACAACGGGCCCTGGAATCACAGCAGCTCCTCCAGTGCTGCCTGGCTTTCCCCAGGCTGGGGAGGAGAGGGGCTGCACAATGTCCTCTTTGATGGTGCTGACAATAAACAGAAGGATCTTATCCTTTCCCCCAAAATAATTTCAATCAATTATATTTTCCTATGCTTATTGACTTGAAAGTGTGGGGAAAGGCCCATGTCAGCCCTCATGCTTTGCACTGTCATCCGTGAACACCAGAAGAATGGGAAGCTGAAAGAGAATGTGGACATCATTCACTCAAAGCTCCTGCCCGCCTTGTCTCTAGTTTGCAGCCTGTTCTCCATGGGACACCTACTGAAAGGTCTGACTGAAACTAAAGCTAGATCCCTCCCAAGGCAAACCTTTTTCTTATCTTTCCATGATGGATCCAGGTCTCTTTGAGGACAAGGTCAGTGGGCACAAACTGGAACATATCCAAAAGTTCCATCTGAACATAAGGAAAAACTTCATTCCTGCAAGGGTCCTGAAACCCAGGAGCAGGCTGCCCGGAGAGGTTGTGGATTCTCCTTCTCTGGAGAGATGCCAAACCCACCTGGACATTGTGATCCTGGGCAGCCTGCTGTGCATGACCCTTCTTGAGCAGGGATGTTGGACTAGATGACTTTCAGAGGTCTTTTCCACACACCCCCACACCCCCACGCTGGGATTCTGTGATCCTTTTCCTCTGAACTCCCCAGCTCTGCAGAAATTTGCACCACACTCAGCATTCACCACCACGCACAGCTTTGGCTACGTGCTAACAGCTACGTCACATCATGGGCTGTGGGTTATCCAGGCACCTTGTTCATCCTGATTCCTGCAAACACTGATGAACTTCGGGAGACCAATCATCAGGAGGAATTTGCTGACATTCTTCTGCCCCCCAACGCGGTCAGAAGCGAGACGCTGGGATTTTTGTATCCCCTGCAGACACTGAAATGGTTGAACCTCGGTGTAAGCAGCTCTCGGCTCATGGCTCTCAGCTGAAAACTAAGCCAACATAAATATTCACAGCTTTATTACCCAAAAGCACCAGGAGTTTAAATTAACCTTTCTTGCATAATACATGGAATAACCGGAACACCACCGCAGCACGGCTCGACCAGCAGCGCTCGGAAATGATCACCGAGTCAAGAACCACTCAGAGGATTAATCTGGAAAATAATTTCAGACAATTGAGATGTATATGAAAATGAACATGCCACACAGTAATGGAGCCTGAGCCTGGTCTGTAAACTTAGCTCCTCACTTTTTATCCCTTAAGTAAACTAGGAAGAGTAGTGTATTTATAGCTGCTTGACGCAAGTAGCCTGGCTGAAATATTGTGTGCAATAAATATTCTGCTGTCTCCAAAAGCCTATAGGACAAAGTGGTACCAAGGTACTGCAAAGGCAAACTCTAGGTGGATAACGAGTCCTGGTGAGCTGCCAGCCAGCTGAAAACGTTGCAAATGAGAGAAAGCAATGAAAATATAGACTTGCTGTTAATGTAGGAGAGAGTTTTATTGGCACAACCACAATGCAAGGTCGCTGGACAAGGTCTTTCAGCCTTTCAGCTTTGTGTGGAACATTTAAGCATCCCTTCCAATCTCTATGCTCTAGGGAGTCACTGTCCCTGGAGGTGTTTGAGAAACATGTGGACATGGCACTTTGGGATATGGCTTAATGTCCATGGTGGTCTTAGGTTAAGGGTTGGAATCAGTAGTCTTAGGTTGATGGTTGAATTAGATGATCTTAGAGGTCTTTTCCAACCAAAACAATTCTATGTTTCTATGGCCACTTCAGGGTTTGGTTGGCTTTATCCCATGTTTTGTTTGGCAGAACAAGAGGACACAGTCTCAAGCTGCACCAGGGGGAGGTTTAGGCTGGATGTTAGGAAGAAGTTCTTCATAGAAAGATAGATTGGCCATTGCAATGGGCTGCCCAGGGAGGTAGTAGAGTCACCATCACTGGAGGTGGTTAGGAAGAGACTGAATGGGGTGCTTGGTGCCATGGTTTAGTTGATTAGATGGTGTTGGGTGATAGGTTGGACTCAATGATCTCAGAGGTCTTTTCCAACCTGGTCAATTCAATTCAATTCAATTCAATTCAATTCAATTCAATTCAATTCAATTCAATTCAATTCAACTCCTATCCTATCCTATCCTATCCTATCCTATCCTATCCTATCCTATCCTATCCTATCCTATCCTATCCTATCCTATCCTATCCTATCCCAGTCTAGTCTATCCTATCCTATCCTATCCTATCCTCCTATCCTATCCTATCCTATTCTCTCCTCTCCACTTTTTGTTTTGTTTTGTTGTTGTTTTTCCTTTCTGCTGTAAAGATGATAAGATCTTGGCCCCTTTCTTCCCTGACCCATGCTGCCAGCAGTGCTTTTTATGGAATTACAAATCACACAGTGCATCTGCATTAAACCAGAATGTGTTCATCACCAATTTTAAATAAGGATGCCATTTGTAAACACTTTATTCATAATTAATGGAATTATTACTGGGTGCAGCCACATTCTTCATCCATGTACTGTAAGATACATTGCAAAGTGCATTAGTAAAAAGCTTTATAGATGAGGATACCACAACCTGACTGTGAAGCACATTATGTGATGCGCTGTAGCTACTGCTGTAGCAGTCTTTAGGCAAGACTTTAAGCCATCAGTCAGCCAGCGGTTGATTGATAGTGTAAATGTTAATAATTAATAATAGGATAACGTTGATAACTAATTAATAGTAAATTATGAGTATGGGATTTTTTATTTTCTTTCCTAGTTAGTGTTATGCTAATATGCTAATTATTCACTCGATCATAAAATCACATCAGAGATGAGAAAGTCTCGCTAGCTCTTCTCCATCTGTATCACTGGTGGGTCAGTGCTGCTCCTTCTGTAGCATTTCCTCAGCAGCTCTTCTCATCTGGCTTCCTGGGTAAAATCACAGAATTGTCAGGGTTGGAAAGGACCTCAAGGATCATCCAGGACCATCCCCCTTGCTGTGGGCAGGAACTCTTCACACTACGTCAGGTTGCTCAGAGCCACGTCCAGCCTGGCCTTAAAAACTTCCAGGGATGAGGCTTCCGCCACCTCCCTGGGCAGCTTGTTGCAGTGTCTCACCATCCTCATGGTGAAGAACTTCTTCCTAACATCCAATCTGAATCTACCCACTTGTAGTTTTGCTCCTTTCCCCCTAGCCCTATCACTGCCTGACAGCCTGAAAAGTCCCTCACCAAAATCTATTTGTTAAGAAGTGTTTTCCAAAACAAATCCATAGCTCTGTACATGTGTGTACCAGAGTGATGTGTAAAGTCCTGGCCTTTTGGACATGAGTACAACAAAGCTGCTGGCTCTAAGCATGGGGAATGCACAATCTCAGGGACTCTCCATTATGTTTACAAGGAAATAGAATCATAGAATTGTTAGGGTTGGGAGGGACCTCGAGGATCATCTACTTCCAACACCCTTGCCATGGACAGGGACACCTCACACTAGATCAGGTTTCTCAGAGCCCCATCCAGCCTGGCCTTAAAATAGGTTAAAATGAAGGAATTGCCACTGCAGCTTCCACGTGTGACACATATGGGGTGACACAAATTTCACATATGGGGTGACACAAATTTTGCCTATGGGTGGCATCTTCCAGTGATTTCAAACCATCAGGCACACTTACCTTTTACAGTGGAAATGGGAAAGTCTTTGGCTTGATGTGCAACCAGGTAGGCTGTAAAGATGGAGACACAGAGGAGAGAAGTGGAGACCCATAAGGTGGCTTGATGGGAGGGTGTGTGTAATTTTTTTCATCTGACATTATCTTGTTTGATATACGCCAGGCAGAAGAACACAGGCATTACATCACGCTGGATGAGGTGAATGTCTGTTTGCTGCCAGGCACAGACTGCACAGAGGATGTGAAATGCCAATAGCAGTCTCAAACCCCGGGATTTAGAAACAGATACTGTGCAGTGGCCTCGCGGACAGGCTGGCTTTAAATTTCTCAGTGGGGAAATCTCCCCTTCTCCACCCCAGACGTCTCCATGGCCCGTCTCACAGCTGCCCTCACAGCACCAGATATGTAATTTTGCCTTCTCCAATTTCAAAGACTAAGATGCAGGAGAGCTCCTTCCTGGTACTCAGCTGGTTTGTAGATAACCAAAGCCAAAAGCATCAAATATACTGAGCTCACTGGCATCCTCCTGTCAGCATGGTCTCTTACAAGAAGGAGTTTGTTCCACACACCCCCTGTAATGACACTTCCTTAGACCATGCTAATACCCACCCAGCTGCCTGGCAATGCATGACCACAGCTTATTGACTAGTGCAAGACCAATGCTTAGGGAGAGCTAAAAAGTGCTTGTTAGTGCAGGAATTCTCTTGTTAAGGAAATTAATATCAGTAGCTTTTCCTTAAAGACATGAGAGGCCTCAGAGCTGATCCACAGATCACCTTCCTTATCCTTCCTCCCTCCTCACCTCTCGGACTTTGTGTTTGGTTTTTCACCCTTCTTATTTCAGAGAAATCCACAAGCGCATTTTCAGGTGGATGTCACCAGGATCCACTTCCTCCTGGCCCACAGACAGCCTGTCTCTTATCTCACTTACATTAGTATCAATTATTTACAGCAGGAATGCTAAATCATGAAAATGAAGTTGCAGCAAAGCTCTGCCTTGGCTAAGTACCCCACGCTGGTTGCAGCTTCCCCAGTCCCTGTGTTATTTGTGCTTGGCCTTGCAGAGCACCAGCCATGATTTTGTCTCCCATTTCACAGCCTCAGGCACGAGTCTGGACACCCACAGCCCATGTTCTTCATGGGGGCAAAATCATATAGGGAGTGCAGTGAGCAACATGTCTACAAGAAAAGGTTTTCCATGGTGACTGAGTTTTGGAGCAGCACAGCTCCTTTGTGTACTTGCCAGAAGGTTTCCTGCACCCACAGAGGCTTCCTGACACTGGAAAGTAACGTTTGGAGGAAAAACATCTCTCTACCCATGCAGCCCAGGGGTGATGGAGCTGACACCTCAAAGGCGGGTGTCTGAGGGCCTGCCACCACTTTGCTGCATTGCACCATTACTGCTGCCACTTCTCTCCTTCCCATGTCTCCTCTGGGAGCTTGTAATTTTAGGGGAAGAAGCTCCTTCCCTGCTCAAGGCAGCCAGTGCCATGAGGTTTGAGCAGGGCTCTTGCAGTGGCACATGATCACCAATAAGCTCCTTTAAGGAGCCAACTGCATAAAAGAATTTTTCTAAAAAATGAATATTATTTAGACATAAATAAGTAAAATTCTGGTGAAATGTGGATGTTCTACAGCTTAGGACAATATAAACACAAGGGGCTGGGCTCTGTCCATGTCTTTACTGTTAGGATCCAGAGCAGCAGAAGTACTTTACCTCTGTTGGTAAGTGCACCACTAAGTGAGGTGATGGTTGGGGCCTTGACCTTGGAACAGTGCCTAGGTTTAAATTTCCAGTAATTCTCAGTATTTTTCAGGTAAAGCCCTGCTTGCAGCAGAGAAGCTGCCCTTCCCTGGTTTTGGTCTGACTGCTTACCCAGCACATCCCCAGTCTGATAGCTACAACTCAGGAAAGCGAAAAGAAACCTTGAGAAAATAAAGAGGGCAAATAAACCTTTTGAAACCTTATTGAAGAGACTGTTCACAGAGTGGAGAGACTCCCCTGGAATGCAGACCAGAGACTGCAGATGCTGAACGAGCTGGTCTTGAACAGCTGTGTGCTAGCAAGGGGGTTACACCAACAGTCTTGAACAAGCCCCACACTTACAAAGCTTCTAAGCCCACAACTCAACTCCTTAAAGGAAGCTTCAAACCACCAGTAGCCAATTCAGCCCTGGAGGGGTGATTTTGGGCACCTTGGAGCCTCACTGGCAGTGTGCAGTAGCTGTGATCCATGCCATGGTCTTGAGGAAGAGCTGAAGGGCAATGCTTGCCTTAACCAGAGGTTTCCATCACTCAGTGGATGCTGCTGGAGATGGAGACCTTCATCCAAGGCAAGTCCTGCCCACAGCTTCCAACGAGTTGGAGCTTTGCTATTGTCCATGCGTGTGATTTTGGGCAGATTCAGGAGTCACTCCTGGAGCAGAGGTATGCACAGGAGGACAGAGAAAAGGAGAGCTACTTTGACTTTAACCTGCTGTAAGTCACTTCATTAGCCCTGACCCTGCTTGGACCTTTTACTGTTATATCAGCCTAACTGTTGATTTTCCCCATAAAACTAAACCTGGATCGATTGTCTTTGTCTCAAAGCCCTTTATGTGTCTTGGCGCCCGGGAGCAGCCCTGCCCTTAGCTACAGGACTAATGCAAAATGGATCTTCGGGGAACGGGGAGAGCCTGAAGCAGACATCAAGCCAAGCTCCCCCATCTACCTCCCTTTTCCTCCACCTACTGCATTTAAAAATGACCCCCTCTCTGTAATTTAAACCTACATGCCCAGTTCTGTCTCTCTCTCTATGTGCATGGCGTGTCTCTGTTGTATGCACATTTACACGATCAATAACCCTGTCTTGCTGGGGATTTAAATATTAGTCTTCAAAATCCAGGTCTAGAGCACCAGATTTATTAGTATGAAAATATACCCTTTCTTGCTTACAGAGGGTTATTAATTATAGATGCAAACCTATAAATCTTCTGGCTTTAGGTGAGATATTTGCTGGATTATAAATATGAATTGGAGATGAGGGTCCTGCTCTCCCTATTATTGCTATTATTATTATTACTTAGGGGTTATTATTTGCTATATGATCAATATCTTCAGGTGGGTCAAACATTACTGGGGAATGGGGAGCTAAGCCTTCAAAGGGTGCACACGTGTTGAATTCATTAACAGGTTTTCTATCCCAGCCTTGCTCTCCGCTGCATTTCACAGTCCGGTGAGTCATTAAACACCCTGTTCAGGTCTCTTCCACCTCCCTCCATCCTGCCTTTGGTGCCTCATTTCATTGCACTGCTTTTGCCAGATCATATCAAGCTCCCTAATGTTTATTAATGATGTCCCTGTTGACAATGTGCTATTGTTTCTGAGGTCCTGCTTCAACACCAGGCTTGGGAAGCAGCCAGACCAGGAGCCATCGAGGACCCCAATATCACCCAGAGCTTTGTCATAGGTGACAATTTTCTTCTCCACCATTTATTATGGCAGATCTGGGAACATCAGTAATAAGCCACAAGGACTGGATTGTCCAAGGAGCCGAGCATCCAGAATACCAAGTGGAGGATTTGCTCCAGGCAAGATGTGACAGCTTTGTTGTGACAATTGTGGTCAGTCCTGATGCTGCTCAGCACCTCCCAGGGCAGGGCTGCTGGTGCCTTGCCACACATCACCCCAGAGCTGAAGAATTGAGTGTTGCTGGCTAAGTCAATACAAACTGAGACAGAAATGTATTGCAGTGGATATCTCAGACTTTACCAAGTGCTCCAGAGCCAGGAACACCAATTAGTAAGAGTTAAATTGAAGACTTCATTGAGGACCCCAGGGCTTGCTTCATTTGTCACTGTTACCCTGCTGATCTCTGCTGCTTCAGCCACGCTAGTTGCTCTGTGGTCCATCAAGGATCGAGCAAAGCCAGATGCCAAATGCAAAGGAATAGATGCCCACAACCATTAGCAGAAGCAAAAGGCGTGGAGCTGGGCTGGTGTGAACTGGGAGAGATTCCTAAATGTAACTCTGCCCAGTGCAGCAATGCAGCAGGTTGCTGCCCTAAAGGAGAGCAGGGAGAGAGATCTTAAACTAAATTCATCCAACACTGTGCGCTGAAATTAATAGGACCTTGTATGCCAGGACTGTAAAGACAGGGCTCTGCGTAAGGTCTCCTCTTTTGAATTAGACTCCTGTGCTTAAATAAATTAAGTGAGCTGTCAGTATATTAAATGATTTAATGCCTTCTTCGGTTTTGCAGTGGAATCCTAATGAAAATACTCTTGGATATAAAATGCTGCATAAATTAAACGCGGAAGTGTTTAAATAAACGCTCTGTTGTTACGGGAACCACATCAGAGCAGTGTTTATCTCGACGGTAATGATGTGGCCCTGGCTTCCAAAGACTTTGTGCTGGTTCAGGCTTTTTCCTCACCAGATGTAAAGCATTGTGCTTAAGTCCTTCAGTTCCAAAGTGTCTGCACGGTTCCTGGGCCAAAAGCTGAAATCAATGGAAATCTTGTTGGCTGGCTAACACGGAGCTGGATTAAATGGCGTTTTGAGCAGAGGGCTCTTGCAGCTTGATTTGGAGCCGCTGAAGAAGTTGCTGCTTGCATCAGGAATAGCGTGGCCAGCAGGAGCAGGGAAGTCATTGTGCCCCTGTGCTCAGTGCTGATTGGGCCACACCTTGAGTACTGTGTCCAGTTCTTAGCCCCTCAATTTAAGAAGGACATTGAGACTCTTGAACGTGTCCAGAGAAGGGCTATGAGGCTGGGGAGAGGCATCGAGCACAGCCCTATGAGGAGAGGCTGAGGGAGCTGGGGTTGTTTAGCCTGGAGAAGAGGAGGCTCAGGGGAGACCTTATTACTGTCTACAACTACCTGAAGGGTGGTTGTAACCAAGAGGGGGTTGGTCTCTTCTCCCAGGCAGTCAGCACCAGAACAAGAGGACACAGTCTCAAGCTGCACCAGGGGAAGTTTAGTCTTGAGATGAGGAGAAAGTTCTTCATTGAGAGAGTTGTTAGCCATTGGAATGTGCTGCCCAGGGAGGTGGTGGAGTCCCCATCCCTGGAGGTGTTCAAGAGGGGATTGGACGTGGCACTTGGTGGCATGGTTTAGTAGTCATGAGGTCTTGGGTAACAGGTTGGACTTGATGATCCTTGAGGTCTCTTCCAACATTATTGATTCTCTGATTCTACGATCCTATGATTCTATGATTGATGTCCTCTGCCCTGAGCAGGAGATGCAGAAGTGTATATGTGTGTGTGTGTGTGGGCTAGCTACTGCAGTCACAGCATCCTACAGTGCTGCCTCCTGCTCACTAGTTAATAATCTGGATTATCAACTATGGGTCTTGGTTTCTGGTCACCCCAGGTGGCAGTTGGTGTGGACAGCAGCGATGGCTTGAATTGTGTTAGAGCTAAATCCAGCACGGCTCAGGACCCAGAGCCCTTGGTGGTGCTCAGCATGGGCATTTTGGTACATGGTGTGGGCAGCATGGAGGAGACCCCATCCCAGCTTTCCAGCCTCAGGAACCCTAAACTTACAGCTCATAGATTTTGCTATTGAAGAGCCACAGTGAAATCCTGAATAAGCTGTGGAGGGGCTTAAAAGTCTTCCTTTGCTGATCTCATTACAAGTTAAGATAACAAATTACATCTCTTTTATATCCTTTATATAAGGTAAAGACCTGCTTTTAAAGGTAAAGACCTTACCAGAAGATAAAGTCCCTTTTATATAAATCAATTATGGAACAACTTTAATTGTTCCACTTTTAGATATCAGTTCTTATCAAGCCACTTCCATCCATCAGAGTATTTCTTTGGAAGGAAAATTTTTTCCTGGCACTGTTTTCAGATCTTGAAAACCCAGCAATAATGTTCCAGTACCCAAGGGGAAGGAATATTAGAATTATATATATATATACACATATATATCTCCGTTGGACCCCAAACAGGGAGGCTGCATGCACGTGGATGCATAGCCAGATGTCAGCTTTGGCTTGAAGAGCAGTCCCAGGAGATGTCAATGGGTGTCTCATGAAGTGTCTCATGAAGTTCCCTAAGTGAGGGCTCTGTAGCCAAGGCTCCTGATGAAGAATTTCCATAAAAGGAGAAATTTCAGCAGCTCCTGAACCAGAGAGCAGAGAGCAGGCAGAGCTCCTGTGGAAAGCCCTGCTGTGCCAGATCATGGCTTTCTTTCATTGTGCCACTTCCTGCGTGCAGACCAGCGTGCTGCCAAGCCACACATTTTTAACTCACACTTTTAGCACCTTTGAAAGATTACAGATGTGTCACCACCCTGGGAAGTCTAGCAAATTAAAGCACTAGATGGGGACCAGCAAGATTTAGCCGGACCACTGGATCACAGGTCTTCCTCTGCCTGCTTTGAGCTGCTCTCTTTGGCACTGCATGTTGGGGTTTGGTTTTATTTATTTTTTAATAGCAGAAGGGTGTAGGCTGGGTTGGTTCACTGTTGGTTTTTTTAATAGCAGAAGGATGTAGGCTGGGTTGGTTCTCTTTGGTTTTCCAGTACTTTTCCAGCCCTACTGTAGATGTGCTTTTCCTACTGTAGATGAAGTACTAATAACTCTGAGGTGTTTGTGTGACTATCCACCAAGGCCAGACCAATAACTCTGGGAACTGTCCTACTCAGTGCTCAGACAAGGTGAATTAAATAGTCCTTATCAGGAATATTATGAAGCCAAAGACTTAAAAAGTCATTATTAGGAGCGTTATAAAGCCAAAGACTTAAATAATCATTATTAGAAACATTCCAAACCCAAAGAAGTGCCACTCCGTCCACGCAGTGGGGTGTCTGTGTTGATTCACCGTGATCTTTGGTAGATCCCGGACATGGCTTCAAACAAAAGGCAAGCAGGCATGATTTTGAAATGGCCAAGTGATGATGAAACTGTTTGATGGGAAGCTGGTCTGATGTTACTTCTCCCAAGTGAAGAAGCACACCCTTCCCAGTCTGAATTTCACAGTGTCAGCTTCCAGTCACCAGCTCTTTTTATAGCTCTGTCTATTAGATTGAAGAGCTCTCCCTGTCTGCATTTCTGTACCCTGTCTGAATACATTTGGATTGTCATTAAGCCATCCCTTAACCTTCTCTTTGTTAAGCTAAGCGCGCTGGGGTCCTTGAATCTGTCACTATAAGGCATGTTTTGCAACGCTTCAGTCATTCTTGTGTGCCCTCTCCCATTCATCACCATCCTTCTTGAGGCACAGACACCAGAAATAGCCTCAGTGTCCCACAAGGTGTTACACCAGAGATATTTCACTCCCCTATTTTATCAAGTTTCCAGCATTGTGTAATAAGATCCTTCCTCCCCTGTTCCCCAGGGGTCAGTACTGGGTCCAGTCTTACTCAACATCTTCATCAATGACCTGGATGAGGGGATAGAGTGTACCCTCAGCAAATTTGCTGATGATAGCAAACTGGGAGGAGTGCCTGATACACCAGAAGGCTGTGCAGTCATTCAGCAAGACCTGGACAGGCTGGAGACCTGGGCAAAGGGGACCCTAATGAGGTTGAAGAAGAATAAGAGTAAAGTCCTGCACCTGAGGAGGAACAACACGATGCCTCAGTATAGATTAGGGGTTGACCTGCTGGAAAGCAGTTCCATGGACAAAGACCTTGGAGTCCTGGTGGACAAAAAGTTATCCATGGGACAGCAATGTGCCATTGTAGCCAAGGACAATGGTATCCTGGAGTGCATTAAGAAGAGTGTGGCCAGCAGGTCAAGGGGGGTTCTCCTCTTCCTCTACTCCACCCTGGTGAGACCACTTCTGGAGTATTGTGTCCAGTTCTGGGCATCCCAGTTCAAGAGGGACAGGGACATACTAGAGAGTGTCCAGTGGAGGCTACAAGGGGTTTTCATCTATTTAGCATGTGGTGTGTTGATTTTACATTGCTTTAGCTTCCTAATAAATGAGGCAACATGAAGTTAAATGCTTTGCAGAAGTCAAACGCAGCAGTGTTGATGAAATGTACTAAATCAATCAAATCTATAATCACATTCATGAAAAATTATATCAATTTCATTTAATAAGATCCTCTTTCCATTAACTCATGTTGATTGTAATTAGTTATTCTCCTTAAATTGTTATTAATCAAGTCCCTTATCAGCCCTTCCATTATTTTTCACAAAATCAACATCAAACAATCAGATTTGTAATTACAAGACTCATCCTCCTCATCCACGCTCATGCCTTGGCACAAAGTCAACACTGCCTTGGTCTTCTGAAGAACTCCTCGTGCTGCAGATGCTGCCAGCCCAGGATGTTCTTGAGTCGGGCTTTAAAACTCTCAGACAACTCATGCTCAGAGGAGACCTTATCGCTCCTTACAACTACCCGAAGGGTAGTCGGAGCGAAGAGGGGGCCAGCCTCTTCTCCTTGATGACAAGCATCAGGACTAGAGGAAACCGTTACAAGCTGCCCCAGGGGAGGTTTAGGCAGGCTATTAGGAAGTATTTCTTCACTGAAAGGGTTATCAAGCATTGGAATGTTCTGCCCAGGGCAGTGATGGAGTCACCATCCCTGGGGGTGTTCAAGAAGCGTGTGGACTTGGCGCTCAGGGACAGGGTTTGGTGTTGACTCTTCAGTGGTGGGTCAAAGGTTGGATTGGATGATCTTGGGGGTCTTTTCCAGCCAGATATATTCTGTGATCAAGGGCTGCTGGTATAAAAAATAAGAAAAGGAAAAGTCCTCTAGCTCTAGGAGCAAGCAGCAGCTGTTGAACATCCTGAGTCAGAACTGAAGATATTTCACATCATCATATTACATCACTTGGAAGTTTTTTCCCCCCAAAATAGAGAAATTAAATATTTAGTGTCTGCCTTTTATGCATTCTTGTTGTAATGTCTGATATTCTGTCTAGACAACTCCTTTTAGTCTCTTATGGTTAAAGAGCACTTCCCTTTTGCCCCCAGCTTTGCCAGACACAGGTTTCACCTAACAGCCTTCTGCTTGGGGCTGGTTGCTGTTCATTGTTACTCACTTTTCCTTCATTAAGGAGTTTAACATATTCTCCCTCACCTTTGAGCTTCTGGTTTTAACCAGGATCACCTTCTCTTCCCTAATGCTGAGATTTTGTTAGATTCCCTTCCTGGAAGCCTTTAAACAAAGGAGTTACCAAATATCACCCACATTTTTCTGTTTGAAGTCCTCTAGCTGACCTGCTGAAAAGCAAAGGCTTTCTTCTGTCTGTGCCCAACGTGCCTGATCAAAACCGGTCACCTCTGTGCTGGCTGCAGCTAGGTTTTGGATGGGTTCTCTAGATGTCAGGATGATCTTGTTTAGCATCCTTCTGGTTTGGGTTAAGAAATGTTCTTCTACAACACTCAGAAAATCCAAACCCATCACACCATTCAAGTTGACATTCCTTGGGACAGGGTAGGGAGATTTTCTTAAATATCACAGATGTGTGATAGAATAGGATGGGATAGGATAGGATAGGATGGGATAGGATAGGATAGGATAGGGTAGGGTAGGATAGGATAGGATAGGATAGGGTAGGATAGGATAGGATAGGATAGGATAGGATAGGATAGGATAGGATAGGATAGGATAGGATAGGATAGGATAGGATAGGATAGGGTAGGGTAGGGTAGGGTAGGGTAGGGTGGGGTGGGGTGGGGTGGGGTGGGGTGGGATGGGATGGGATGGAATAGAATAGAATAGAATAGAATAGAATAGAATAGAATAGAATAGAATAGAATAGAATAGAATAGAATAGAATAGAATAGAATTAACCAGGTTGGAAATTACTTTTGAGATCATCGAGTCCAACCTATCATCCAACACCATCTAATCAACTAACCCATGGCACCTAGCACCCCATCCAGTCTCTTCCTAAACACTTCCAGTAATGGTGACTCCACCACCTCCCTGGGCAGCACATTCCAATAGCCAATCTCTCTTCCTGTGAAGAACTTCTTTCTAACACCCAGCCTAAACCTCCCCTGGTGCAGCTTGAGACTGTGTCCTCTTGTTCTGGTGCTGGCCACCCTGGAGAAGAGACCAACCCTCACCTGGCTACAACCTCCTTCAGGTAGTTGTAGAGAGCAATAAGGTCTCCTCTGAGCCTCCTCTTCGCCAGGCTAAGCAACATGAAGACAGTAATCCTTGGGTTCCTAGTGAGAGCTGATGGTCTTCTCTTGGCTTTTGTTTGTATTTCAGGTCACTTTCTCTTAAGTTTCTTGTGGTGCTTGGAATGCAGCAATGTCACTTCTGCTATTGATTGTCCCTCCTGCACCTTCTTTGCCCACTCAATTCTTTCTAAATAGGTTACAACTATTGATTTTAATATTCCAGGCACATGGATTTTTCTCCCCAAGCTTAAGTCATGCTCTCCAGGTAGAATTTATACTCATAAATGAGTAGTTCCCACTTTTTTTTTTTTTTTTTAATTTTTAAAATTATTACTCAGACTCCCTGCACTGCTCTCCAGGCAATTAATGTTCTCCTCCCCTCCCTAGGTGTGTTCATTAGCTCTTTTCTCAGCAGCTTCATGTTCTTGATGACACCAAGCTGTGTGGTGCAGCGGACACGCTGGAGGGAAGGGATGCCATCCAGAGGGACCTGGACAGGCTGGAGAGGTGGGCACAAGCCAACCTCATGAGCTTCAACAAGACCAAGGGCAGGGTCCTGCAGCTGGGTCGAGGCAATCCCAGGCACAAATCCAGGCTGGGCAGTGACTGGATGGAAAGCAGCCCTGAGGAGAGGGACGAGGGGTGCTGGTGGATGAGAAGCTCAACAGGAGCTCTCAATGAGCACTTGCAGCCCGGAAAGCCAATCAGATCCTGGGCTGCATCAAGAGAAGTGTGGCCAGCAGGTCAAGGGAGGTGATTCTCCCCCTCTGCTCAGCTCTGGTGGACCCCACCTGGAGTACTGCCTCCAGTTCTGGAGCCCCTGTTACAAGAGGGATATGGACGTGTTGGAAGGTGTCCAGAGGAGGGCCATGAGGATGATCAGAGGGCTGGAGCACCTCTCCTATGAGGACAGACTGTAGGAGTTGGGGCTGTTGAGTCTGGAAAAGAGAAGGCTCAGAGGTGACCTCATTGTAGCCTTCCAGTATCTGAAGGGGGCTACAAGAAGGCTGGGGAGGGACTTCTCAGGATCTCAGGTAGTGATAGGACTAGGGGGAATGGAATGAAGCTGGAGGTGGGGAGATTCAGGCTGGATGTAAGGAGGAAGTTCTTCCCCATGAGAGTGGTGAAGCCCTGGAACGGGTTGTCCAGGGAGGTGGTTGAGGCCCCATCCCTGGAGGCGTTTAAGCCCAGGCTGGACGAGGCTCTGGCCAGCCTGATCTAGTGTGGGGTGTCCCTGCCCATGGCAGGGGTTGGAACTAGATGATCCTTGTGGTCCCTTCCAACCCTGACTGATTCTACGACTCTGATTCTTCCTTGGGCCAAGAATGGATGCCAAAGGATTTCTGTGCTCTCCGTGCTCTGCAGTGCCTGTTCCTGCTCATGCAGTTCAAATGTCCCTCCTTGCCCACCAGCCCAAACAGCTGGCAGGGGAAACACAGTAGATAGAAAAAGCCCCAGCCCAGCCACTGCGAGTTCCAGCACAGCTGCATGTCAATGTCAGAAGGACCAAAAACCCCCAATCTGTCATGGGTTTGCTTCAGTGGGTCTCCAACCTCCTGATTTCTTCTGGCAGCCACTTCCCATGTTCAGCTCATCCTGCTGCGACCATTTCTCAGGCACACACAAGGGCTTTTCCTGGGCTGCCACCAACCCCTCCCATCTGGAGAATGATCTCACTTGCCTTTCGGTCCCGGCGGATATCCAGATGTCTTGCAAATCCTGGGGATGGAGGAGCTGAGCCGAGAGGACAAACTGTGCCCAGGGAACACAGACCTGTGCCTTGAGATCTGAGTGAGTCCTCTCACCTCCTCCTCTCCTGCCTTTGGCATGTACTTCAAGGCTGTGTTGGCTTGAATCCAGCTCAGGCCAAGCTGTGCTGACCGCCTGACATGCTTGTGTGCATTGTAACTGGCTCTGTTGGAAAGCAATTAAGAAAACCCAACCAACCCTCTTGTTGCAGGTCCTAAACAGTGTGGAGGGAAGGGCTGGAACAGGGACCTCTGATGAGTTTGAAAATCCCCTTGGCTGGGTGATTTTCCTTGGTGCACACTAAGGTATCATGGTCATGGAATTGCTGTTTCAGAGGAAAAACAAACCGTAGCAATTCCCCACATTCAGCCCTTGCTGGGCTCAGTGACTGGGGATGTGCCTCTGCCTGCTCCTGAAAACATCTTCTCCAACCCAATGGAGCATTTAGGGGCAAATCTGTGAGTAGAGAAGTGGAGAAGTACAAGAGAAGAGAGCAAAAAGTCTGTAAAATAAACAAGCTACAAAATGCCTCCAGGCTGCTCTAAATTATGCATCCTTCCTGTTGGGAGATGTTCAAGGTTGTCTTTTCCTTTGAGCAGCACTCCTGGATATTCACCTTCACTTTCTGGGATGCCTCTGCTGTAGGTTTGGGCTTACTTTCCCTTCCCTTTTGCTGCCTTTTAAATGATTTCTTTCCTACTCCAGACCACAGTGAGCAAGGTGCCCCCTCGGCTGAGTGATGGGAGAATGAGAAAGGGATAAATGGTCTCTAGGAAGAGGTTAGTTACCAGGGAGTCAGGCATCATCCCAAGTCCCTTGTGTTGCTTTCCACCTGTTTGATCCCAGGACTGACAGGCAGTGGGGTACCTGCAGGGACCCTGCACAGCCCCTCCTTGCTCACTGTGCTGGTCCAATGGCATCCTGGCCTGCATCAGCAAGAGTGTGGCCAGCAGGAGCAGGGAGGGCATTCTGCCTCTGTACACTGCACTGGTTAGGCCACACCTTGAGTACTGTGTCCAGTTCTGGGCCCCTCAGTTTAGGAAGGATGTTGACTTGCTGGAACGTGTCCAGAGAAGGGCAACAAACTTGGTGAGGGGTTTGGAACACAAGCCCTATGAGGAGAGGCTGAGGGAGCTGGGGTTGCTTAGCCTGGAGAAGAGGAGACTCAGGGGTGACCTTATTGCTCTCTACAACTACCTGAAGGGAGGTTGTAGACAGGTAGAGGTTGGTCTCTTCTCCCAGGCAGCCAACACCAGAACAAGAGGACACAGTCTCAGGCTACGCCAGGGGAGGTTTAGGCTGGATGTTAGGAAGAAGTTCTATACAGAGAGAGTGATTGCCCATTGGAATCGGCTACCTGTGGAGGTGGTGGAGTCACCTTCCTTGGAGGTGTTCAGGAGGAGACTTGATGGGGTGCTTGGTGCCATGGTTTAGTTGTTTAGGTGGGTTGGATTGGTTGATGGGTTGGACGTGATGATCTTGAAGGTCTCTTCCAACCTGGTGTATTGTATTGTATTGTATTGTATTGTATTGTATTGTATTGTATTGTATTGCATTGCATTGTATTGTATTGTATTGTATCGCTTTTGCAGTGCAGGGAGCTCTACTGGGACAAACTGGAGCTCCTTGCCTCTTGCCAAAAAATGAGGGAATTGTTCTGGGAAAAAGCCTGAGCTGCTCTTTGCCTTAATGTGATTGGTGCAGGGTTCAGTATGAATCTCATTTTGAAATGGTAGCTTCTACTTTTTGTCTTTCTTGATTATTTTTAATCCTCTTTTTTTTTTTTTTTTGTCTCATTTCTTTCCTTCTTTTTCTTTCTTCTTTTTTTTTTTTTTTTTTGTATTAATACCTCTAAATTTCATTACTTTGCACTTACAAAAATAAACTTGGCATCAACTAGTGAGCTCTCTCCTGAGATTGTGTCATCAATTTACCCTGCTGCCGAAGCAGCCCCGTGTCACGCCTGGCACGGTGACAACACGCAGCTCCAGGATTGCAGCTGCCTGCAGTCACCTGGGAGCAGAGAGGTATTTTCATGGACTTTTCTGATTAAAGAACTTTGGTTTCAAGGTTTCAGAGAGAAGGAAGGGAAAAAAAAAAAAAAAAGAGAGAGAGAGAGAAGAAGAAGAAGGAAAAAAAAAAGTAAGTTGATTGTAAATTTAATTCCTGCATCTTAGTCATTTCTGAGCCATGGGTCATTAAGCACACATTAGTGCTGCCAGCCATTTTTCATAGGGGTTGCACCAGCGACACAAAGCACGGCTGCTGCATCCTGGAGCATCCTGCTTGTGACCTGTGGGCATCTCGGGGTGGTGGGGGGCACCCCCAGCCTGTGGCCTTGACAGTTTTTTTTAGCAGATAAATCCCAGAGGAGCGGCAGAACGGTGACAGTCCTGAGTGTGAGTGTGACTGATGGCATATAAACGTCCTGGGAGTGGTGACTTCTCCATATTTTACATGGAAACACCTCCTTGTCTTATAAAATATCCTGGCTCCATTTCTTATCCTCTCCCCATGCTGCTGCTCGTTTTTAACCCTTGCAGCCAGGGGGAAGGTTAATCACTTTCCAGCTTCAGCCGTGTGGTTAAGGACTGGTGAAGGGTCTAAATAACAGGCACTATCAGAGGCAGCTGAGGGAAGGAATAGAATAGAATAGAATAGAATAGAATAGAATAGAATAGAATAGAATAGAATAGAGTAGAGTAGAGTAGAGTAGAGTAGAGTAGAGTAGAGTAGAGTAGAAGAGAAGGAGAGGAGGGAGAGGAGAGGAGAGGAGAGGAGAGGAGAGGAGAGAGAGGAGAGGAGAGGAGAGGAGAGGAGGAGAGGAGAGGAGAGGAGAGGAGAGGGAGAGGAGAGAGGAGAGGAGAGGAGAGAGGAGAGGAGAGGAGAGGAGAGGAGAGGAGAGGAGAGGAGAGGAGAGGAGAGGAGAGGAGAGGAGAGGAGAGGAGAGAGAGGAGAGGAGAGGAGAGGAGGGAGAGAGAGGGAGGAGAGGAGAGGGGGGAGAGGAGGAGAGGAGAGGGGAGGGGAGGGGGAGGGGAGGGAGGGGAGGGAGGGAGAGGAGGGGAGGGGAGGGGAGGGGGGGAGGGGAGGGGAGGGGGGGAGGGGGGGAGGGGAGGGGGAGGGGGAGGGGAGGGGGAGGGGAGGGAGGGGAGGGAGGGAGGGGAAGGGAAGGGAAGGGAAGGGAAGGGAAGGAAGGGAAGGGAAGGGAAGGAAGGGAAGGAAGGAAGGGAAGGGAAGGGAAGGGAAGGGAAGGGAAGGGAAGGAAGGAAGGGAAGGGAAGGGAAGGGGAAGGGAAGGGAAGGGAAGGAAGGAAGGAAGGGGAAGGGAAGGGAAGGGAAGGGAAGGGAAGGAAGGGAAGGGGAAGGGAAGGGAAGGGAAGGGAAGGGAAGGGAAGGGAAGGGAAGGGAAGGGAAGGGAAGGGAAGGGAAGGGAAGGGAAGGGAAGGGAAGGAAGGGAAGGGAAGGGAAGGAAAGGGAAGGGAAGGAAGGGAAGGGAAGGGAAGGGAAGGAAGGAAGGGAAGGGAAGGGAAGGGAAGGGAAGGGAAGGGAAGGGAAGGGAAGGAAGGAAGGGAAGGGAAGGGGGAAGGGAAGGGAAGGAAGGGAAGGGAAGGAAGGGAAGGGAAGGGAAGGGAAGGGAAGGAAGGAAGGAAGGGAAGAAGGGAAGGGAAGGGAAGGGAAGGGAAGGAAGGAAGGGAAGGGAAGGGAAGGGAAGGGAAGGGAAGGAAGGAAGGGAAGGGAAGGGAAGGGAAGGGAAGGGAAGGGAAGGAAGGGAAGGGAAGGGAAGGGAAGGGAAGGGAAGGGAATTGTCCCTGGAATCAAGCGATAGAATGAGAGGGAATGGCCTGAAGGTTGGAGGTGTTCAAGAGGGGATTGGATGTGGCACTTGGTGCCATGGTTTAGTAGTCATGAGGTGTTGGGTGACAGGTTGGACTTGATGATCTTTTCCAACCTTATGGATTCTATGATTCTATGATATTAGGTAAAGTTTCTTTCCTGCAAGAGTGGTGAGGCATTGCAACAGGGTGCCCAGGGAGGTGGTGGAACCCCCAGGCCTGCAGGTGTTCAAGAAATATGTGGACATGGCACATGGGGATGTGGCTTAATGGCTGTGGCAGTGTTAGCTTGATGGTTGGACTGTATGATCTTAGAAATCTTTTCCAGCCAAAGAGTGTCTCTGATTCTTTGATTCTATGGCTCATCCAGCCCTAACAGAACAAACTCTATTTGTTGCCAGCAGGCACTGAAGTTTTCTTCTCATGAAAAGCTGCTTGTGTCTTGCAGCGTGGAAGTTAAACCTGTGAGCGAGCGAAGACGCATCCCAAGATGTGCTGCCCGTGCTCTGCACCAGCCAGAGTCACCCCAACACTGCCCATGCCAGTCTGTCCACAGGCTTGACAAACAGCTCGAGGAAGCTGGCTCCTTTAATAGGCTTCAGGGGTTTATTTATAGCCCCTTTGAATAAGTGCAGCTGATACTTAAGATCGGCAGATTTAATGACAGCGAGCTGGCGAAAGGCCAGGTCTGCAAATAGTGCCACTAAAAGTCTTCTCCACCATAAAATTTGTTTAATGTAAGAAATCATACTGTGCAGGGCTTTGCTTGCCATTTTTATAATTAGCAGGAGAAATCTCCATCTCACTCCTAAGAGCAGCCAGCCCTTTATGGGACATGGCTGCCTTTGGCTGCTGGCTTGGAAATTCACCTCCGTGTTTGGAGGGACTTTTGTGCTCTTTGTCCCATAGGAAGGAGACCATTCCCACCCTTGATCTCTTCACACTTCCCCAGAGATGCTTGGAACAAAAAGAGCAACAGGACCTGTGCCAGGTCCATGTGGTTGCTGATCATGGAGGAGGATCACATCCTGTATGTGCCAACCCCCAGGATGAAATCTTTGCCAAGGAGCCATCAAACGGTGCGGTGACATCCCTCTGTGATTTGACCAAAAATCCATCAAACTAACCAGCTTCTGAGTTGGGCAGATGGGAATGGGGCAGTTTATGATCTGTAGACATGCCAAATAGCTTGAAAGCACCACACTTTGGTCTCACTTTGTTGATGTTCAGGAACTCTGAGATAGTTTCCCATGTTAGATTTTTGCAACCATCCCCACTTTTTACAGACCCCGTGTTCATATACAAATTCCCTGGCAAATTACCTCAAAATCAGCTATTTTATTGCATCTTTCCCCTTCCTCTCATGGAACAGAACTGAGTTGGAGTGCTTTTGCTTCCTAACCACAACAAATGACCCTTAACAACACACAAAGCAGCACATCACACCTCATGGCCTGACTTTGTCCCTGGCAGCACCGTCAGCAATGGCATCGTGTTCCTGGAAACGGTCTTTCCAGGTGAGCATCTGCCCTGAGGTTTGCAGGGGGAGCCTAGGCTGTACTTGAGGAAGAAGGGAGAGCTCCACTTCCAACCCAACCCACAGCCCACTCTGCTTCACAAAAGGCTTTTTTTGGGTGTTGTACAGGCTTGCCCTCTCTGCCTTAAGACCCAATGCATTTAGGATAATAAAAAGAAACCAAATGCTGGCAAAAATGAAAGGGTTGGCAAGCCCATAAAGTTTTATGTTTAGACAGATGAATTCCAAGGGCTCTTCACTGGTGACCTAGAAGCAGTGCAACAGCAAATGAGGTGCTCACTTTCTCTTCATTGTGGTCATCCATCCAATCTCCTCCATCAGCAGAAGAGCTGAGAAATAGGTTTTTTGCTCATCTTATCTTCTGAAGCCTCCCTTCAGAAGTGTCCTTTACCTGCAAACCTCCCAAGAAGCCATCACTGCTCATCCAGGCAGGTACCTCCGTCCCAAGGTGGCCCACAGGGCTGTGAGAGAATCTGAAATGATTCAGGATGTTTTTATGGGAATAACTTTCTGTGGTGTTTGCATTGTATATGTCATAGAATCATAGAACCAATAAGGCTGGAAAAGACCTCAAGGATCATCAAGTCCAACCTGTCACAGTATCACCTCATGACTACTAAACCATGGCTTCAAGTGCCACATCCAATCCCTTTTTGAACATCTCCAGGGATGGTGACTCTATCACCTCCCTGGGCAGCACATTCCAGTGGCTAACAACTCTCTCTGGGAAGAACTTTCTCCTCACCTTCAGCCTAAACTTCCCCTGGCACAGCTTGAAACTGTGTCTTCTGGACCTGCCATCACAGCTATAGGTAGATTTTGGTCCAGCTCCCTCTTGTGATAATGATCAACCACGTGTGAGCCCCAGCCAGCTCCATGATTTAGATTACCCATTTCTGTAATGGACCAAGCCCTTGCCTGGCTGTGAGGTGGGCTGATATTTATGGACAAACTCTGGATCCCAGGTAAAATACTGTGTCTTTAGTTGAAGATGCAAGAGATGATTAAGTGGCCTTTCTGTGGGATATGGTTAAAAGCTGAGATACTTTGGGAGTGCCTTTGAATGCCTTGCTGGCCTGGGACCTACAGTCAGAGGAAGCTTTCAAATTAAAAAAGGCAGAGGAAGGAAAAGAATCAGAAAATCATAGAATTGGTAGGGTTGGGAGGGACCTCAAGGATTATCTAGTTCCAATCACCCTGCCATGGGCAGGGACACCTCACACTACAGCAGGTTGCTCACAGCCATATCCAACCTGGCCTTCAAAACCTCCAGGGATGAGGCTTGTACCACCTCCCTGGGCACCCTGTGCCAGTGTCTCACCACCCTCATGGGGAAGAACTTCTTCCTAACAGCCAATCTTAATCAACCCATTTCTATTTTTGCCCCATTCCCCCTAGTCCTATCATTACCTGTCACCCTAAAAAGTCCCTCCCCAGCTTTCTCGTAGGCCCCCTTAAGATGAGTGCATGCTGCTGTGTGTGTGCTTAGCTCTGAGACTAACAGCATCTTTGATTGGGGTGGGTTGTGCTGGAAAAGGTGCAAAGTATGGCTGCTCACTCTGTCTTTTAATATTTAGGCATTTCCTATCACGTTTTCCCATCACATTTTCCCTCCAGGAGGATGACAAATTGAAAGAACCGAGCACAGGGTGCCTCCTCTTCAGATACAAGGGAGAAGTACACACATGGACATTTATTTACTGGAGGGAGGATCACTCCATCACACAGAGACGTGAGCGTGTCTCCTTCAATTGCCTCTGCACACACAGGGGCTGGGAAGTAACAGGGGGAGCTGTCAGTGCTGGGGTGGTTCAAGACGAGGGAAAATGAAGGTTGTGCCCGTAGGAGACTCCATGTGCCCTATTTCCAGGTAACAACAGGGTGTGAAAGAGGCACCTTGCTGCCTGTACATGTGTTTAGACCTGATTTTCACACTTCGTTAGTCTTAGGAGTCCCTGGAGGCTCCTTGATGCTGCCTGGGGGGATTTGACCTTGGGAGAGGTTAGCAGGGCGGCTGCTGGTTGCAGCTGGGGATGTCCCCCACCGTGAGGGCAGGATCCAAGCCGTGCTGGACGGGATGCTCAGCCCAGCTCTGCATCGGTCAGGCTGCAGCTGTGAAATCCCCTCTGGGAGAGGTTCCTGCTGCTCAGGTGCAGCCACTTTGCAGTGGCATCTAGGAGTGATGCTCCTGCATGTCTGATGAATGAGCCCTCCCCTGACACTCTGCGATAAGTAGAGCCCAGGCAGTTTTGCTTTTCACCCAACACCTTCCCTCCAGCTCCGTACCAGACGTGTTTGGAGCCACGCCATTAGAAAGGGAAGCTGGCAGCTGTATCTTGAGCCCCAAAAAGATCTTTCAAAGTTTTGGACTGCCAAAATTCCCCAGGAGACCTGACCTCTGAGCAGTGACATGCAGCAGCTTCAGCATTCTTAGCTCAAGGACACCAACTCTTTCTCCATCTCTCTCTTAATGATCCAAATCAAGAGGCTTTCCCCCCCCAAAATACATTAATTCAATTGAATTGCCTTTCCAGTTCTGCCCCACGATCCAAATCCAGCGATCAGGAATGTGCTTTTCCCCCACCCACAATCTCTCTGGATAGGAGCAGGAGCTCCCAGGAGGATTCCAGGGGCTTTCTGGGGTTACAGTGACAAAACCTACAATTCCAAGCAGTGCAAGCACCTGATCAGAGCGCATTGTGCTTTGCTGGCCCGCAAATGACGAGCAGGAGAGGGCATTTCACTCAGTAAAACTGCAAGTCTTGAAATAACCTGATTGTCTTTCCCTCTCATTTTCTGGCCCAAATTGCTAATTGTAAATTATTCACCCAATTCTGCTAGAATGTCCTGCTTTTGCTGAGCTAAACCCAGCTGTGTAATACCCTCTTACCCTACTGGGCTTATCTCCAAAGCTGTTCAACTTCCTTCACTCCTTTTCCCTCTTGTTTATTTTCCATATGATAAAAGATTAAAAAAAAAAAAAAAAAAAAAAACACAAATCAAATAAATATATATAAAGATAAGAAAAAGATTTTTTTTCCCACCAGAACAGGACCAAAAGTTTTCTTTCTCAGTTTTCTGAGGCATGGAGGGGGCTGGGGGAAGGGGGGAAGGGGGAAGCTGGAGTACATGAACTATTATCAAGAATGCCACTCAAATTACAATATAATTGTCTGGGAGAGAGGAGAAAAAAAAACTATTCTGGAAGCTAATTCTGATTGCACTGCACATTTCTGTGCCTGTGACAAATGATTTCTAAAGTTAGACTCAAGGACACCGAGTCTCCAAGAGGTCACTCCCCGATGGTGTTTGTTTTATTTGCCCCGCCAAAAGAAGTTCCTAAAGAGTTAAAATTAAGAGGAGGAGGAGGGGAAAAAAAAAACCTAAAAGGCAGGAAAGCACGGATGATCTGAGGAAGATTGAAGTGCTTTGTTTTAACAGGACTGATGCTCAGAGCCATAAAGTATGAAATACAGGAGGGAAAGCAGATTTGGGGCTAACCTGCAATATCACATTAGACTTTAAAGCTGTTCCAACAGACTAAGCATTTGAGAAAGGATCGGAGCTGTGTGTGATAAGTTGCTCCTCTTATCGGCAAACTGTCATCTGTCTTGAGTGAGAACATTTTGTCCACCCTACCAAAACAAGTCAGAAAAATTGGATAAAAACAAAAGTATAAATCAGAACAGTAGCTGGGAGCAGAACTGAAATGATGGCAATTTCCTGGCAAGGATCGCTGTACAGCTAAATGTCAGACGTGGCAGAAAGAATTGTACCATCGGCTTGAGGTCGGGAATTATGTGTGAGAATGCGGTGGGCAGGCCCCTGGCCAGCACGGCCACCGTGGCCTCTGGTGACAGCCTCAGTGGCTCCATGGGCAGCAGTGCTGGTGCATGTCCCCTCTGTGCTCTGGTCAGGAGCAGCACAGTTCTCCCAGCACTGTCCCACCAGAGGCTTTGCTCCCTCCCTGACTGGCATCCTCCAGCTTTGCAGCACCAACCTCCCGGTGAAGTCTGCAAGGTCTGTGCTGCTGGATCAGACCTTTCTGCTCACAACCAGAAACAGAAGGTTGTGGTGCCTGCAGCTTGCTGGAGGTCTCAATCATTTTTATTCGAGCTAAATGTTGCTGGAGCCACCCAGCCCCGTGCCTGGCTTCCTGCAGACACTTTTCCATGGGATGAATGACTTGCAGATAATCATGAATTAAGTGCCCCGGGCTCTTTCAAAACTTAATCATGTCGTTGCATTCCCAAAGCACACCTGGAGCTACAGCAGCAGCTGGAGAATAGAGATGCATCCGCTCTCCAGGTGTGTGCAGGGTTGTGGGGATCACAGAATCACAGAATCACAGAATCACCAAGGTTGGAAGAGACCTCAAAGATCATCAAGTCCAACCTCTCACCCAACACCTCATGACTAAACCATGGCACCAAGTGCCATGTCCCATCCCCTCTTGAACACCTCCAGGCATGGTGACTCCACCCTGAGCAGCCCATTCCAATGGTTAACAGCTCTCTCTGTGAAGAACTTTCTCCTCAGCTGCATCTGAACTGCCGGGCTCCTGCCCTCCTCTGGGTTTTCTGCAGAGAAATCCTGCTCGGGTCAGGGGAAAGCATCACAGCATGAGCTGCTTCTTGGCAGTGGGTCTACAGCACAAATCTTTTGAGGAGCTTCTGAGAGAACTGGGGCCGTTCAGCCTGGAGAAAAGGAGGCTCAGGGGAGTCCTTCAGGTTCTCTACAACTCCCTGAAAGGAAGCTGGAGACAGGTGGAAGTCAGTCCCTTCTGCCAAGGAACAAGCAATAGGACAAGAGGAAATGGCCTCAAGTTGCACCAAGGCAGATTTGGATTGGAGATTTGGAAAAGTTTCTTCCCTGAAAGGGTTGTCAAACCCTGGAACAGGCTGCACAGGGAAGTTCTGAGGGACATGGTTTAGTGGTGACCTGGTAGTGCTGGGTTGATGGTTGGACTTGATGATCTTAAAGGTCTCTTCCAACCAAAATGATTCTGTGATTCTATGTTAACTGTAGACAGACTGTCTGCCCTCCCTTTCTCACCCTCATGTGGGAAGGAATTTAGCTGCACAGGCAATTCTTAATGCTTCATGTCCTCAGGCCAAGGGGATGGTGCACAGCGCTATCACAGGTGCATGGGTGCCTCTGTAGCATGGAAAAAACCTCTAGGGATATGGGCACGATGTCACGGCAGCACCTTGGCATTTGAGCAGGAGGCTAAGTGAGGTGTCCGTAACACCTCTCTGAGGGCTGAGCCAGGTTCAGGCTCTCTCATGCAGAAGCTCAGCAGCCCAGGAGGGCAGACATTGTTTTGCACTCAAGGCATGCACCAAATTTAGATGGCCAGCAATAAGAGGCCCAGGGACCTCGATGTCCAGGGCAGCACAGGTGGAGGGGAGCCAAGGTGCAGCCTGCCAGCCCCTTCCTTGCACTGCATCTGGAGCTCCCAAGTGGTTTTGTCCTTCACTTCGACTCGTTTCACACCGTGTTCCCACCACAGCAGCCAGGCTGATATCATTGGAGGCAAGACCTGAATCAGAGTCTGAAAAAAAATCAGCTATTTAGGTGCAACATAGCTGCTGGGCTCTGGGCAGCTGTTAAACCACAAGACACCCAACTGCAGTTTGGAAACAGAGGTACAACATGGGGAGATTTGGAGACAATCTTTTACAGAATCCATGAGTGGGAAGAGGGAGATGCTGGGCGGGAATCAGGTGTGTGGCACATCAGGTCATGAGTGGCAAAGATGTGGCAATGCCAAGGTTTGTGCAGCCCAGGGTGAGGAGCAGCACCTTTGAAGCAGGTAAGGGAGGAGGCTACTCTCTGCCTCCAGTAAATGAGCATCTGAAGGAGAATCACCAACCCCCCTACCATGGGCAGGGACACTCCACACTAGATCAGGCTGGCCAGAGCCTCATCCAGCCTGGTCTCAAACACCTCCAGGGACGGGGCCTCAACCACCTCCATGGACAGCTCATTCCAGGGCTTCACCACTCTCACGGTGAAGAACTTCTTCCTCACTCTGAATCTCCCCACCTCCAGCTTCATTCCATTCCCCCTAGTCTTATCACTACCTGAGATCCTGAGAAGTCCCTCCCCAGCCTTCCTGTAGGCCCCCTTCAGATGCTGGAAGGCCACAATTAGGTCACCTCAGAGCCTTCTTTTCTCCAAAATGAACAGCCCCAACTCCTTCAGTCTGTCCTCATAGCGGAGCAGCTCCAGCCCTCTGATCATCCTCGTGGCTCTTCTCTGGACACCTTCCAGCACCTCCATATCCCTCTTGTAACAGGGGCTCCAGAACTGGACACAGTACTCCAGGTGGGAGTCATTGCACCCTGACCTCTAGCAAACTGCTCTCAGCCCCCAGAACCATGGAAGTGGAGCATCAGGTGCAGTGGGGCTGTTAGGGCTGTGCTGTGCTGCTCCACTTTCATCTGGATTTCAACACTTTTTTCTTTTCTTTTTTTTTACTATTCCTCATTTTGCAATAATTTGGTGCTCAGGGCACTTCAAATGCTCTGTAAATCTAGATGAATGAGCTGAGATTTTTGCTTCAACCCAGCTGGGAGCAAGAACACCCTAACCCATGAAGGCTGAATGGATGGGTACTGCAAAGCCCTGGTGCTCATCTCGGGACTTTGTAACAGGGGGGAGTGGGCTAAGGGATAACAATTTCTTCCCTCTTGGAAATATCCAAACAGCAAGGACACCAGAGCTGCCCTTTAAGCAGAGGCTGCTGAGAGGCTGATGCAAACTCATCTCCTAAAAGCAGCATTTAATGCACAGTTTGTTGCAAGAGGAAGGGTGACTCCAGCAAGGGTTAATGCAGGCTGTGGCGTGCACCCAGCACAGCCACCCTGCACTTGCAGCAGTGTGGGTGCATATATATATCTCTATATCTCATATATACAGATATTTAGTTATCTGTGGCATGTGGGCTGGGGAGCAGACAGGCTCTCCTCTCACCACGGTGGGGTGTGGGATGCCACACAAATTCTCTCCATTGCTTCCCTGGAAATCCTGGCAAGCCCAGGGGAGCCTGCAGTTAATCAGTGCCATGTCACTGCGGGCAGCAGGACTTCACTGCGGCGGTTTGGGAAGCCCTGGCGCAGCCGTAGCTCAGACATCACTTTACCCCTGAGCACCCCAGCTGGGCTTCATCTGTAGGGCCCTGGGTTTGCTGAAGAGAACCTCCAGCCCCATTTAGAAGAATTTTATTAGATTTTTTGGTGTTGTATGGTGTGATGCCCTGACATCAGTCTTGGTATAAAGAAGCTGGAAGATCATCCAGGTCATGGCCAGCCCCTCTCTGCTATCAGACGCACAACAGCTCTCAGCTTCTGCTTTGGTTAGTTTTGGTTGCGCTGCTTGTTTGCTTGCAAGGATTATCATATTCCCTGCCTGAACTGCACCACTGACAATAAATCCAAAGCCCAAATTTTTGAAGAGGTTTCCCAAGTGGAATGTCAATAATCTTTCCCTTGCAGCCCCGCCGATGTCCTCTGACCCTTACAAATCCCAGTTTTATTTTGAGAGCTGCAGCCACTTGCTCTAATTATTCAGCCTGTACTCTAAGGCAAGCAAAAAAAAAAACCCTATAAACTTCAAAAGGCAAAAGAGGTGGTTCAAACCAGTACAGCTCTGTGACTCCTGGCACAAAGAAGTACAGCCCCAAAGATATTCTGTGTGTACGCAGTGGTTTGTGTGTGTAGGTATGGAAGGAGAGGGAGAACATTGTAGACTAAATCTTGAGGTCTCATTTTGGGTGAAATTCCCACCTGAGGCATCTGGAATTGCTTTTGCTGCTGGGGCTTTGATTGGAGATCCGTGTCCCGGACTGGTATTTCTCGCTGCCCAGCACAGTCACTACATCGGAGCCCACTGAGAGCCCTGTGCTTACCCACCGGTGGATGTGACATCATCAACTTTGCAAAGGCAAACTCAAGAGCCTCAGGGCCCAGAAAAAGATGGAGGAGAACTTTCCTTCCCCTGATCTGCCATCAGCACAGGAACTGAAGGGTCCTCCTGGCACTGGCATGGAAAGGAATTCCCCAAGGAGGAACTGTCAACTGCTGCCCTTGGGCAACCTGTTCCCCTCTCAGCACTTGTCCTTCAGGTCTCACTTCATCCCCAACCCTTTCCCAGACTTCTCTTCACGGGCTCCCATGCTTCTTCCACATTTAGATGCCAGTCTGTCCTTGCTCATTGCTATTCTCCACCCATCTCCTTAGCTCCGCTTAGTTTCAAACACAAATGCTTTGTCAAGGTGCCAGGATCCCCCGGTGGAGGTGAAGGTTGGTAGATCAATGCCAAGAATGCCTCCCAGAGAGTGAGAATCTCTGCACATCTTATGCCTGGAGAGAGGGGCCAGCCCTGGGGCTTAGAGGTGCTGAGGACCCTCCCTGCAGAAGCATTTCCAGATTTACAGCCTCATCTCAGCTCCCAGCTTTACTCCAGCACTTGGCTTTCCTCTGGGCTTGCCAGCCCAGCTATGAGCACTGTGGTGTTTGGGAACCAGCAGCTTTAATTATCTTTTTAATCTCATTATCTTTCCTGTGATCTTCTCTTTGTTCCTCCTTCCACCCCTGTGTCTGCAGGCAACAGAGAGCTCTGCCTCTTCCTGCAGTTCCTCACAGCATCACCATGTTCCCAGACAACTTGCACACTGGCCACATGGGATTTTCATCCAAATCACTACAAAAACAAGGACAAAATCCAAGGTTCATCACTTCTGAATCACAACCAAAGCACAGACAGTGACACCAACTCAAGAAGATGCACATGCCTTCACACAGATGCTTCTGCCAAGAACATGTCTCAATGCTAACAAGGGCTTCTCAGGAACCTCCAGTCGAGTCCCATGGGAGAAAGAAGTGCTACCACCCTGGGACAGAGTGCCCAGCTTTTGTCTTTTGTGTCATTTGTAAGGAAAATAACCCTCTTTGTCTCAGATGGGCTTGTTCTGAAGTCTCAGAAATAAAGTACCATTACTAGGTGTCTTTACTCTGTGGGTGTAAAGTCCTACCTAAACAAAAATCCAGCTAGCTGCAGGCAGGTGAGGAGGATGATTTGATGCCATCTCTGCATCTTATTTACCCATAAGGGTACATAAAAGTTTTGTTTGCTGTTCGTCAATATTGTGTGAAAATGGACTAGAAATGCATAATGCAGAGTGAAATGCAATGGAAGAAAAAGTAGCCCCTGCTAGCTCTCCTTTTGCCACTATGGCTGTACAAGTAGGTCCAGGTGCTGCAGTCGATAACTGTGGCCACACACAACGAGATAGTCTCAAAGCCACTGCAAATTCTTGGTTACAAAGGGAAATTTGACGACCTTTACAAGGTTGTGCTCACCCGAGCTCGGAGCCAAAGGCAAAGCTGGAACCTGAGGCTGATAAAAGGAGCCCCACACTCTGCAGAGCAGCCAGGACTCCAGCCAGTCACCTCTGGGGGTAAAAGGGAGCGGGTGGGGTTGCTCCAGTGAAACAGCTGGTTGCTTGTGTGCTTGAATTGCCAAGTCCAAGCCAGGTCAAAATCTGTGCGTGCAGAAAGCGTGTGGCCCCTGACAGCAGGGTAATGGTAAAGGGAGAGACTTCAGGGAGGAGAAAAGAATAGCAGTGAATGAACTTTGCAGATAAATTATAGCTAAAGAGGACTGAAACATTATAGTTTCAATTACCGCTGTGCCCAGCCGCGCAGGTAGTAATTCAAACAAGAAACAACCGGTGGATTGTCACCCTCGAATCAGACACATACCATTTAATTCCATTTACTGAGGGTTCACTGACTGGATTTTGAATCAAATACAGCCATTAATGTGCAAAGATCTGAAAAATGCATGTGTCCCTTTTACAAATGTGACAGCAAGACACTAATTCCTGCAAACCCCTTTTTCTTCAGGTTGGGCTGCTCCTCTCGCCTTTAGCTACGCAGAGATTCCTTATTTAAAGTTTTTGTATGCCAAGCTAGATCTTTTCAAGTGACTTGGACTATTGGTTTTGTTCAGGGACACCAAAGCCATGGCCAAATCACAGAATGGTCCAGGCTGGAAGGGACCTCCGAAGCTCATCCAGTCCAATCCCCCTGCAGTCAGCAGGGACATCCCCAACTAGATCAGGCTGCCCAGAGCCCTGTTGAGACTCACCTTGAATATCTCCAGGAAAGGGACGTCAGCCACCTCCCTGAGCAACCTGTTCCAGTGTTCCACTACTCTCACAGTGAAGAACTTCTTCCTGATATCTAATCCAAATCTGCCCTTCTCTAGTTTGAAGCCATTGGCCCTTGTCCTGTCACTTCAGGCCTTTGTAAGCAGTCTCTCTCCATCCTTCCTGTAGTCCCCCTTCAGGTATTGGCAGACTGCTATTAGGTCTCTTCTCTGAACCATCAGGTCCATGTTTTTGTGGCCTTCCTCCATATTGAGGGCTCCAGACCTGTACACAGTGCTCCAGGTGAGGTCTCACCAGAGCAGAGCATCCAGACGTCTCTGGATCTGCTGGCAACACTGTTTTTGATGCACACCCAGGATGTGATTTGCCTTCTGGGCTATGAGATCACACTGCTGCTCATGTCCAGCTTCTCATCCATCAGCACCCCCAAACCCTTTTCCACAGGGCTGCTTTCTATCACCTCATTGCCAGTTGGTATTGATAGTGAGGGTTGTTCTGGCCCAGGTGCAGAACCTTCCAGCCTTACATTCCATCACCCAAACTTAGCAAACTGATCTTTCTGCAGAGAGAGCTCCTCTCATTAAAACAATTAAATCCTTACTCTTATTGCCAACACTGGCTATTACAGCACAAATATAAATAATCAGTTTCAGGAGCTAAAAGCTTTCAGATAGAATTGCTCTAACGTGTGCCCCACACGGTGAGCAGAGGGAGGATGATGTGCATCAAGCTTCTCCTGCCTGGATGAAAACCTGATGTGTTCAAAAAGGGAATATTATTGTGGTGCTCAGTTCTTCTCCAGCAGAAAAGCCCTAGATGGCTATGGGCAGGGGGAGAGGATGAATGGTGGTTGGGATAAGAAGAGCTGGCACCTCCTCCAGGTGGTGCCTGCTCCCGTGCCTGGCCAGCACAGGGTGTGGGTGACCCTGGCTGGATTTTAGAATAGGAATAGAATAGAATAGAATAGAATAGAATAGAATAGAATAGAATAGAATAGAATAGAATAGAATGGAATAGAATGGAATGGAATGGAATGGAATGGAATGGAATGGAATGGAATGGAATAGAATAGAATAGAATAGAATAGAATAGAATAGAATAGAATAGAATAGACCAGGTTGGAACAGACCTTTGAGATCATCGAGTCCAACCTATCATCCAACACCATCTAATCAACTAAACCATGGCACCAAGCACCCCATCCAGTCTCTTCCTAAACACCTGCAGTGATGGTGACTCCACCATAGAATCATAGAATCCTAGAATCAATAAGGTTGGAAAAGACCTCGAAGATCATCAAGTCCAACCTCTCACCCAGCACCTCATGGCTACTACAACATGGCACCAAGTGCCATGTCCAATCCCCTCTTGAACACATCCAGGGACAGTGACTCCACCACTCCCTGGGCAGCACATTCCAATGGCAAATCACTCTTTCTGTAAAGAACTTCTTCCTAACATCCAGCCTGAACCTACCCTTCAGGTAGTTGTAGAGAGCAGTAAGTTCTGCCCTGAGCCTCCTCTTCTCCAGGCTAAGCAACCCCAGCTCCCTCAGCCTCTCCTTACAGGGCTGTGCTCCAAACCCCTCCCCAGCTATGTTGCCCTTCTCTGGACACGTTCCAGCAACTCAACATCTTTCCTAAACTGAGGGGCCCACAACTGGACACAGTATGGCTCTACACAAAGCTAAGTGTATGCCCTCCCTCATCTGAGAAGCAGTTTCAGGGGTGAAAATGTCCTGTTCTATGTGATCTGGTGGAATGGGTTTGGAACATAGTTTTTGGGGATCACCTGGAATGCTTTTGCTTTCCTTTTTAAAATAAACCCTACCCATACCTCCTGTGGCTGCATCATCACAGGCTTTCCATGGGGTCATGGTGTGTGTTACCTCATAAAAACAGACCTTTCCACAGAACTGCACCTGCCCTTCTGATCTGGTTGAGGTTGCATCAAAGGGCAGATTGTTAAATATAATTTCACTGGTTATTGAGCAGGTCATCTGAATGGGCTATGACATTTCAAAGGCTTTTTTTTCCCCTCCTGCTCTTCACATCATTCCAGGTCACACTTCCCTACAGGTGCTCCCTGTTGACTCAAGGACACTTCCAGGCAGTAGAATATCAAAGGAGCAGGGATGGGATGGATGGGCCAGCTCATCCTACACATTTTAAATTGCTTTAAAAGACCCAGAAGGCTTTTAGGAAAGAGAGTCTATGGCAGAGACCAAAACCAGTGCTCAGCATGTGGCTTCAACTAACAGGGTGGTCATTAGCAGCTGTTGTCATTGTCACACCGGTGTAGACTGTTAATTTGGAACAGGAGTCATTAAAATCAAGCCTCAGTGGAGAAAGGGGTTTTGGAAGTGCTGGATGACTTGGCAAAAAAATGAAGAAGACCCTCAGTATCCTACATTGCTCTGCTTGTGAATTCAGAACAAAAACTCCCAGGAATTTGCTGGAGACAAGGTTTGGCACTAATTATTTTCTCATGCTGAACACTGCTAAAAGCCAGCCCTGCTTTCTCTCATCCCATAACCCAACTAAACTCATCCTCTCCTCCTGCAGGATCGTTTCTGGAGAAGAAGGGTCTGAGGGGAGACCTTACTGCTTTCTACACCTACCTGAAAGGAGGTTTTAATAAGGCAGATGTTGGTCTCTTCTCCGAAGTGACTAACAGTAGGATGAGATGAAATGGCCTTAATTTTCAGCAGGAGAGGTTTGTGTTGGATATCAGGAAAAAAATTCTTTCCTGCAAGAGTGGTCAGGCATTGGAACAGGCTGAACAGAGAGGTGGTGGAGTCACCATCCCTGGAAGGGCTCAAAAAGTATGTGGACATGGCACTTTGGGTCATGGTTTAGTGGGCATGGTGGTGATGGGTTAATGGTTGGACTTGATGATCTTAGAAGTCTTTTCCAATCTTGATGATTCTATGATGTCACTAGTTGCAAAGCTTTCACCCTGCCTTTACTCCTGGATTGAAAAGGTGATATCACCATCCCCAGTGCTTCTGCCAACCTGTACCATCAGCTTGCAGGGCGATGCTTGGCTCCATCGCATCAAGCACGACTGCTCCCGAGAGCGAAGGGCTCAGTCTGCACCACGCCGGCTCCAGCCCAAGCCCCAAGGCTTTAATTGCCTCCAAACTTGCAATTACAGAGCTGTGCTGCATGGGTGTCCCTCCCCTAGAGTTCCTCCTACCAGGTGCTTTTAATTTATTTGTATTTCCAGCAGCGATAATTGAGTTATCAATTTTGTGCTCTTTTGGGCCGGAAGCAAAGAGATCAGAGAGCTATTTTATACACCTAATTATAGATTATTTCCCATAGCTATAAAACCACAGAGAGACAGACCCAGAAAATGTGTCATGAGGTGCTCTGTGTCCTCTTCATCTCCGCTGACTTTCTCCCTGTTGCTCCCTTAGACTCCAGGCTGAATGCCCTCCAGACACAACAGCTGTCAAAAGCAAGGGATACCTATTTCCCACAGGACAAAAGCTCTCCCCACCACAGCAGAGAGCTGCTTGAAAATCAAATTCAGCTTAAATGATCTGTTTAAGCCTTTGGCACCTCACAGAGCTGGGCTGAGATTTGCTCTGTTTCCGTACAGTTTGGCTATGATTCGGCTCATAACAGGGGTCCCAGGTCCTGCTGAGAAGAGGCAATTTTGATTGTCTTTTGTAATTCTGCTTCTTTTGTGTGTGTGTGTGGAATTGCATTTCATGGGATCATAGAACTGTTGAGGTTGGAAGAGACCTTTGAGACCATGAAGTCCAGATGCTCACCTTGAGCTCACAATCCCAGCACCACTGTTAAACCACTACCACTAAACCATGTCCCTCAGCTCCATGGTCACGCATCTTTTAAATGCTTCCAGGGACAGTGACTCCACCACCCTGCTGGGCAGCCTGTTCCAATGCTTGATAACCCTTTTTGTGAGGAAATTTTTTCTGATACTCAACCTGAACCTTCCCTGGCACAAGTTGAGGCTGTTACCTCTTCTCCTGTCACTTGTTAGGAAGAAATTCTTCACAGAAAAGAGTGATTGCCCATTGGAATGTGCTGCCCAGGGAGGTGGTGGGGTCACCATCACTGCAGGTATTTAGGAAGAGACTGGATGGGGTGCTTGGTGCCATGGTTTGGTTGATTAGATGGTGGTGGGTGATAGGCTGGACACAATGATCTCAAAGGTCTTTTCCAACCTGGTCAATTCAATTCCATTCCATTCCATTCCATTCCATTCCATTCCATTCCATTCCATTCCATTCCATTCCATTCCATTCCATTCCATTATATTATATTCTATTCTACTCTTGCATGTGAGAAGAGACCGACTCCCATCTCATTCCAACCTCCTTTCAGGTAGTTGTAGAGGGTGATGAGGTGTCCCCTTAGCCTCCTCTTCTGAAGAATAAACAGCCCCACTTCCCTCAACTATTCCTTATGAGTTGTGTTCCAGCTTCCCTCAACTACAGAATCACAGAATCACCAAGGTTGGAAGAGACCTCGAAGATCATCAAGTCCAACCCGTCACCACAGACCTCATGACTAAACCATGGCACCAAGTGCCACATCCTATTCCCTCTTGAACACCTCCAGGGATGGTGACTCCACCACCTCCCTGGGCAGCCCATTGCAATGGCAAACGACTCTCTCAGTGAAGAACTTTCTCCTCACCTCAACCCCAAACTTGAGTTCAAGGCCCTTCACCAGCTTGGCTGTTCATTCCTGGACATGCTCCAGCAGCTCAATGTCCTTTTTGTAGTGAGGGCTGCAAACCTGACCACATATGGTGTGCCCCTTTACGCTCTTATTAGCTTCCCATTCCCCAGCTCCAGCGCTGCAGTGCTGCAGATCCACCCTCTATCCCACACGGATCTGAGCTCCCTTTAGCATCCTCAGAGCAGCCAGAGCTGCCTGGAGCACGCTGCAGTGCAGAGCAAGGGCTGAAGTCCAGCAGATCCTATTTTTGTATTTACTGAAAGAGATGGGAATCGTCTGTGTGTCAGTATTAGGTTTCTGGTGGTGACATGCAGAGGCCATCCAAGATGTATGACCTAGCAAATGTACTGTAATGCACACATCACATTTGTTCTCCGAGTAAATAGATATTGTCTGGGGTTACATTACATCTGTGCTTTCATGTTTAATTTAATGTAAGTGAACTGCCTTAATTTCCCTAAATTGTAGTAATAAACATAATGCTAACAGTGATAGTGCTAATAATTTATTTAATAAGTGATTAATCAGCAACGAACTGCTTTAACTACCTGTTCTGAAATGCCCAAATCGAAATTAATTATGTGTCATTACATGAATTTATGGGGGTGTGTGTGTATATATATATATATATATATATATATACAGACACACACACACACACTTATATACAAGTTCCAGGGCTAATTAAAATGAATAAACCACCTAATTTGGTGAATTCCTAGAGCTGAGGTGGGATCTGCTCTCTCTTGCTCTTCTGCCTTTTTGCATTTCATCCTCGGCACAAAGAGAACCACATTCCAGTGCTTTAAGCAAGTAATTTGCTCTCCTGAAAAAGATATCACCCAAAGAAAGTAGCAACTGCCTGGGTCTCACCCTGCAAAGAGAAGTGGTGTTGCAGGGAGAGGGTTAGGGTTAGGGAGCAGGGCTGGGACAGGTGGGCTGCACTCCGAGGGAAAATGCTGAGTGGGACCCTTCCAAGTCACCTCTGTGCCAGATCTTTTATTTCCAGCTCCCTGGGAATAAAATCAAATGGGAATTCAAATGGGAGACAAAGAAATGATGCAGGTTCCCTGTACACATTCACAACTTTTTTTTTTTCTTCTGAGGGAAATCAGGGATTAAATTAACATATTTGGGGCACAGCCAAGGAGTTTTCCTCTTTGCCTGCAAGAGGGGCTGGACCAAGAGGTGCTACAAGGCACAAAGCTGGCAGCATTGGAGTATTTATCAGTGGGAGCATCTCCAGGCACCCCAAGATGAGGCTTGGTATAAAGGGGAGATCACCTCTCTGCATTAAGACTCAAGCCTAGAGCTCACAGCCAAGAGGTGCCCAGCCACCCAGCACTGGCCTAGCCAGCAGCTGTGGTCCCCAGTGGGTCAGTGCTCCCCATGGCATATGCAGTTTGGAGGGGCAGGGGAGGGAATCTCATACGGACGAGTGGGGAGCGAGACAGTTCTAAGGGCTTGTAGCACAGGCTTGAAGAGCAGGATGATTAATGAGAGCAATGGCATGAAGGAACCAGAAACTAAGTAATGAGACCTTTATTTGATACATAACACCACCGGGACCTTCTATAAAGAGAATACCAGGAGTAGGGCTAAGTTTCGGTGGTTTGGGAATGCATCAGGAAGGAGGAAAGAATTGCTGACTTTGCAGTCAGATGCTTGGGCTGTACACAACCAGGGCTGCAGAGCTGTTCAAAGTCAGCCTGGGACATGTTAATTTGGTCATATATTTTCAGATGGTAGAAAGACACCCTGACTTTTGATTAAGTGTGCTGCGTGGATCTATGCAATGTTACGGGTTTAAAATGCGATGTCCAGAACCTGATTCAGTCACCTGATGGTTGCATTCCAGCTGGGAGATGAAGAAGCCATTATATACATAACAAGAACTTCCAGCCAAAAATTACTTATGGTTTCAATTGAAGGAGAAGAAGTTGCTGGTAGTATGGATGTCAGAAACACAGCAGTTAACAGCAGAGACGAATGAGAGATTGGGAGGTGATAACTTAGATAAATTGGTGTCTCATCCATATTAAGGAGACAGCTCATCCTCAGTTGCTGCCGGATGACATGAACAGTGGAGCGTATATGGATACTAAAATACATTGGTCTTAAAGTTAAATCCCCAAGAACCATCAGAAATAAGTCTCAGAAGCCAAAGTGAGAGCTGATGCACGCTGCAAAAATATGCAGTCTGTCAGAGCACACTGCTCTCTCCATATAACTTCCACCGTTTGTGGGACAATTACAGAGAAAACGATACTGTGATCTGTAAAGCAGCTCCTGGAGTGGTTTTATTCACTAACTCAATGCTATGCATAATCATTGCCAGCAACATCTCCAGAGGTGTGTGCATAATAGAGAGACATCAAGTCAATGAGTCAAAACATCAGAAAATAAAATTCAGATGAACATTGCGTTCAAAAATTATATCATCTGTCATTTAACACTGTCTGAAGACCTCCTTATTGAAATAATACATCTAAAGCAGAAGTTACCCCAGGCAGTAATACCGTAGTGCACTGTGTTTAGAATCTACCAGGAGCTGGGGCTTTTCTGCAACGTGAGCTGGCTGCCAAAAAGGCGAGCTGGGGTTATAAGCCCTGTGGGGATCGTCAAACTGAAGCACCCAGAAGACATGTAAAAGGGAAATGCGGGGCGCTGGGAGGGTCTGCTGGTCTCATGCACCTGCTTCAAAACCTGCCCAAGTCAGCAGTGACCACCCAGCATCGCCCATTCCCTTTGCTGCATGAGTGTATGTAATAATTTTTTCCCTTTTAAGCCCCCCAACAAGCCTCTAAAAAAAGCCATTGTGTCCAAACGCAAAACTAATTTGCCCTCTCTGACATTACACTTCAGTGGATTAGATCCTTTGTTCCTCCTGCTCCAAAACACCCATCGAGATAAGAAGTTTCCCTTTTTGAAAATGCAGGTCTGGAAGACCTTTAAATCCCCTCACTAAATTCCTAGCATGCCGTTTTCCCAAAGCACCATGTATAGCAGTGCCTGTGCTACAGCCTGAAAGGAACAGTTCCCTGCAGATGCAGCATCCAAGGCCAGGAATATCAGCTCCCAGGTGCTTTTGGAAGGGATATCACAGCATGAGCCAAAAGGAAACTATACTCACCCACTAGATTCATGCTACAATATACTATATACACTGTGCAACTCTATCCAGGTTGCCCACAGATGTGGGAGATGCCCCATTCCTGGAAGCGTTCCAGGTCAGGTTGTTTGGAGCTCTGAGGAACCTGCTCTAGTTGCAGATGTCTCTGCTGACTGCAGGAGGGTTGGACTAAATGACCTTTGAAGGTCCCTTCCAACTCAAACCAGCCTATGATTCTATAATATATACAATGGATATTTACATATATATGTCTGCTTTTTCATATATAGATATATATCTTAAAAGAACAAAGGCTTCAGCCTAGGCTCAATTTTCTCTTAAACCATATGAAATCAGAGTCTACCTCATGGTACTAAAGGATAAGAAAAAAATTGCCAAGTTGGTTATAATTTCCCACAGGTTCCTGCTTGTAGGTACAAAGACAACGATAGTAGTTTTGCCCCCTTCTCTTTGCCAGCTGCCCAAATCTCCACACCAGCAGCAAGCACAGATCCCACCCCAGGTGTTGGGAAGAGGCAGCTATGTGTAATGAGTCTGAGTTGCTCCAGGGTGTGAGAATGAGCAATGAGCATCTCTGCTGGAAGCAAAATCAGGAACTTTAGTGAGCTTTGCCACTCAGACAACAAATCACTGGGTGCGCTTGAGGGTTCATTTTTCATTGGCAAACACCAGTGGAACGAGTGCTTTGCTGCTTATCTATTTATTGCTCATCAGTGCTGCTTCGCCCTTTGTTTCTTGGGGAAAAAAGCATGGTGCTTAACTGGGTTGAAGGGTGGACGCTGTGAAAGAAGTGTTCCACCTCTTTAATCCCAAAGGCCTCATAAAAGGTTCATTTTGCTCTCTGGGAAAACCTCTGTCTCCCCAGTTCGCTCACCTCCCTCTCTCCACCATTCATCTAGGTTGCCTCGTCTGTATCTGAAGGCATGCTTGCCATCCTTTGAAGAGGTAGTCTCCTCTAAAAAAATCAATAGTTAACATTGTCTTTAAATAGTCTGACATTTACCTTTACTGCAGTTTTCATTTCTTTCTGGGATTGCTCAGGCATTTGTATTGCCCACAGACATTCCTTACTCCTCTGCCCGTAGCCACCGATCGGGAGCTTCGCAAGGGCGGCAGTCCTGGTGGTGTAGCTCACAGCCACAAATAAAGAGACTTTAGCAAGATAATTGAGAGGACCAGAGCTCACTAATAGAAGCACCTTTAATTTATGGAAGGCATCAAGTGAGAATAATTACAAGCAAAAGGGTAGCATAAATCCCTGAAGAAAATATCTCCTGACTGCAGTTTTCCCAGCAAGCAAATCTGAAATGCTGGCCCAAAGGTCAAAAATAAAAGACTGTGAGCATCAACCTCCCAAGCCAGCCACCTTTCCTTTCCCCTCTTGTCAAGAAATTGTCTGGGGGTTCATTTAGAAAGCTGCTTGTTCAGAGTAGGGCCGTTTGCAATCTGGGCAAGTTAAGCAAATTAGCAGAATTATTAGGTAAGAGGCAATTCTCCACAGCCTGCAAAGCAACCGCTTGTTAAATTAGCTCACACGAGAGAGTTGCACTGATGGAGTGATGGCTGCGGTGTTTGCAGAGAGAAGGCTGTGCAGGCATTTCCTCTGAAATAACACTGCTCTACTCCAGCTGACAAAGAGAAAAGAGGAGTTTGTGCCCATTCCCTGGCAGGCTGGGACATCCTCCTTGCACACACCTACTGGAAGGCACCTTTGTCTTTTACCCACACTCTTGCTACTCAGCTCCTCCTGCAGTAATAAGAATAAAAACCTAATAAAGAAAACCCCAGCACTTTCAAACTAGGTGCTTCTTAAAATGGGGAGGGTTTCAGGAGAGCTGATGCTGTGAGAGTCCTGGAAGCAGGTGGCTCGGTGCACCCACTTTCCCCTGGGACTTGTGCAGGGACACCTGGGGTTCTGCGGACTCGCTGTCGTGGGGCAACTTTGGGAATGGGACTTGCAGCAGCAGAAACAGAAATCAGAGCCCTTTGAGAAGCTGAAAGTAACTCACACATGATTTCTGACCGCTCAGTCTCTTTTTTATATACTCTTTGACTATTGATTTGATGTTTTTATATGTAGTGCACTTAGTACAGAGGGGAAAATGGATTAACCGAGTAAATGTACTTTATTAGCAGGTCTCTGATGGAAAATTATGTCAGTTTTCCGTTTAAAAGGTGCATCAGATTAATCCAGTCATGAATCAATTTGTTCATTCTTGAAACCCTACTAACACCACATAGAAATGTCCTGTGTCACACTCCATGCTGGATGTGACACTCCAAGTTTTAAAATGAAGAAAAGGTGAGATGGGGAAGTCTTTAGCACTTCCAATCCAGCTGAGAATGAAATGTACATCCTCAAAATGAAGTGAGGGTGTTACACCAGGCTTAACTGCAGCTTCACTCACAGGGGATGAAGCTCCCTTAGTAAAATCATGGAATTTTATCCATCAACATCAGTACAGGCAGGAAATCTCTGGGCTTTTCCAGCCTCACCCTGCCCATTCCAAAAGGCAAAAAGTACCCACAAATGCAAGCAGAAATGCTCTGGACACCAACAGTGTCTAAAACAAGGGCCAAGATTCCTTCCAGCTCCTTCCTAACTGCACCATACAGCCTGACAACCTGTTCTGTGCCCAGGGACCTGGCAGCATGGCTGCAGTGACCGTCAACCAGATCTTGCAGTAAGTCTGCTGGCAGATCTGTGGAGAGGCTTCAGCAAGCACCAGCATCTCTGCTGCAGGCAAAGCTCCTGTGGACATCAGGGTGGGCGTTTGCCCACAGCAAATCTGCAAAGTCAGGCTGGGCTATTCACCAAATAAATCCTCTGCAGCTGCTGGCAATGAACCTGAGCCCTGATGCAGAAACTCTGGATCCAGGTTCAGCTTTCCTCCCACCTTTGAGAGACACAGGGTCTGGAGCTGGTCTCATTCTCTGCCCAACATTAGCTAATTAGCTGCTTTCTGGCTATTCCCTGGCTTTTCCCAAATCCCTTTTTTTAAGCTGAATGCTTCATGTTCCATCATCTGCTTTAAAATTAAGAATGCAGCTAACTCTTAAGCCTCTACAATGGTAGTTTTGGGGTCAGGATCATAAAACTTGGGACATGCTGGCCGTTGAATATTGTCCTATGACACAAATAGACTGTTCATTATTTTTCTTTCCTTTCTTGCTTCTTTCTATGACTGAGTGATGTCCCAGCTCAAGGGATTGTCCCAGGTTATGTCCTTCCCAGGCTCATTGGATCATGCCTCTCATCATGGAAAGATGGATTATGCATTTATTTTTCAAGTGATCCACTTTCCCCCCTAAATTCACGTTCCTCCCTTCTTTTCTTTGTGCAAAAGCCTCAAAGTCCCTTGCAAAGATAAATGGGACAAACTAGCTGTGATTACTGTCCACCTGGGAATAATGCTGCCATGGTATTAGACAAAAGCCTACTTGTATTTCATTGCTGCGATTCATTCCTAAAGCATGGAGCATGCTGGAATTTCACAAAAAGGACTTTTAGCACAGAGAGGTAGAAGAGGGCTCAGGGCTGAAAATTCCCCTTAAATTCTGCAGAAGTCCTTGCAATGGAAAGATTTTTCATTAGCCACTTCCCAGCTATCAGCACTCGGAGCACACCTCGCTGAAGCAAACGGGCAGATCAGCTCAGTGCAGGACATGACCAGTCCCCTAAGCCATCCCTTGAGGGGATACAGCTCTTTTTCCTACTCTTTGAGTAAAACTACAATGGCACAAAATCAGAAGCTTTGGCAATCTGCAGAGTGAAAGAGGCTGGAAAGGATGGTTGTGGTCATTAGAGCAGGTGTTTGGGGGAACACAGATGTTTCCTTCCACAGCTGTGGGTAGGAGCAGACAGCATGAGCTAATTATCCTACAGCAACTTGTTCATCAACCAAGAGTCCCTTAGCAAGGGGGTGACAGAGGTTCGGGGAAGAGGATGCCAAGCCCAGGAGAATGAGCTGCCTCACCAAAGGGGAAGAGAAATTAATTCCTTCACAACTCCAAGGAGGGACTGCAGCGTAATTGATTATTTGTTGCAGAGCGAGTGCAGCACAGGGCCACCTCTTACCCCTGGCAGGACGTCAGCTAAAGGCTGAACACTTGCATGTTTGTGAAACAGTTTCAAATCTCTCCTTCTTACTCTTTTCCCCACCCCTTAGTGGGAAAAGGAGAAAGCAGAAGCTACCTGTCATGCACTGCAAAAATGATTTATAGGAGGAGGAGGGCAGAAAGAGCTGGAGGGAAATGTTATCGGCAGGAGGTGCTAAGTGATGTGAAATATCTGTCCCACATGGAGATGGAAAAGAAACCCTTGGTGTTCAGTCTCTTGTACCTTCAAGAGAAGTATTGGCCATGCTCTGCCTCCATCACTCATGCAGCTCATTGTAGCTCACCTGTAGCAGATGGTGCTTCTGTGCTCAGCCCCAGCTCTGTGGTACAATCCTACCTTCCAGCCCTGGGACTACATGGAACGTTGCAGTGTTTATTTTTGGTGTTGCACAGTACAAGACAGCTACCTACAGCCAGCTGAGATGCCTGGATGTACATTAATGTCACAAGAATATAGTAACGAGCAGATGAACATTAAAACAGGGAGCCTGTCCAATCCAGGCAGACCAACTGCATCAGAAAATCACCTACGTGGAGCACTGACAAGCTATTTTCTGTTGTAAGTCTGCTTGCTGAGCACCCCAAAATGAGGGGGTTTGTTCCTTGGGAGAAAAAGGAGGATGTCTCCACAGCCCAGGCCGGGCTGTTGCTACAGCTCAGCGCTGCTGCAGTAACTGAGGTAATGCAGGGCTCCGCCAAGCCGCTGTGCCCAGCCACGCACGGGCTGTCTGGCCACGTCAAACACAAAGCAGAGGACATTTGCTTCAACCTCAGCCAAAGAAGTAAATGTGGAGACGTTTTCTCTTCTGGTCACAAATTGCTCAGGCTGTGCAGGCAGTTGCTGTTTGGGGCTGGGCAGCGAAGGAGCAGTCTGTGCGTAGGAGCTGAGGTGTCCTTCTCCTGCTCTTGCTTGGGTGTGCAGAAGATACCATCAGCCAGCCAGCCCTTCGTGCCTTTGGAGACCACATGCAGCACATCTCGGGGGTTGTGTTTAATCCCAACTAATGTCCTAGGGCTCTCATATGCATGATTATGGCAGTCATTTTTAATTAGGGGTTGTGTCAATAGTATTGACATTTTCATTGCTTTTGGGGGATGTTGAGGATATGTTCCAGCAGGTGAAGTCCTCTCTTTGCACTTCTCTATCCCTCCAGCTGCACCCATCGTGCAGCTTATTAAAAAGATGCGAGAGTATTAAGCCCCTTCTCTGGGCAAGTTAATTACAGAGCCTTACACACCACCAAACTCAAGGAATGCAGGAATTCAAATTCCCTCCATCCTATGGCAAGATTTACAATCTTATTCTGAGTGCAATATTCATTATTAACAGAAATCTTGACAGGATCTGGGAAATGCTGGTGGCCCTGTGATGAAGAGGATGCATTCAATAGCTTGCCGGGAAGTGGAGTTAGACATGAACAGCTCAAGCCAGTCATTGCACTCAGTGATAAACACCCAGCAGGAGCTATCATTCACCCAGAAAGAAAGAGGAAGGCAGATCATTACATTTATTGGTCATAGTTTTTCAAGAGTCAATAAAGACCCACTAGAAAAAGCATGCTTAGCAGCAGGGATGTGTTTGGGTTTTTTTTCCTCTCTGTCTCAAAAGCACCTTTGGTTCCCCAGCGATACATAACCCCAGTAGGTCTGTCTCCTGCCCCATACGTCAGGACGCATCTTCCTCCTAGATGCTGGTCCTGGTCTAGATGGTGCTCACACTGTGCAGTTTTTAATGTCTTTAACCATCTTTAGCTTTGTATCCTGATAGCCCCTTCAGGCTATATGTCAATGCCATCTGGGAGGAAGAGAACCGACTTCTGCTGAAGAGCTGCGGTAATGCAGATCTCTTCACTGAAATTGTGCTCCCTTCACTTGACAAACTGTCAGTGCAGAACAATTATCTGCCTGTTGGTTTGCTTGTCCTTTCCTTTCTCCCCTCTCAGAAAAACAAAAACAAAGCCCAAAACAAACAAAAAAACCCCACCAAACCAAAACAAACCCAAGCCAAAATGAAACACAAACCCCACAAGAAACAGACGAGGGAAGAGAATACACACGATAAACTCCATGGACAGAGTCCAGCTGATCTGATAGCTCCACCCAGAGATGTGCTTGAAGGTAGAAGTTGGTCCCTTCTTTACCACCTCTTTTGCCACCCTCTCTTCCCACACTTAGAATAGAATAAACCAGGTTGGAAGAGACCTTCGAGATCATCGAGTCCAACCTATCATCTAACACCACCTAATCAACTAAACCATGGCACCAAGCACCCCATTAAGTCTCTTCCTAAACACCTCCAATGATGGTGACTCCACCACCTCCCCAGGCAGCCCATTCCAATGGGCAATCACCCTCTCTGTGTAGAATTTCTTCCTAACCTCCAGCCTAAACCTCCCCTGGTGCAGCCTGAGACTGTGTCCTCTTGTTCTGGTGCTGGTTGCCTGAGAGAAGAGACCAACTTCTGCCTGTCTACAACCTCCCTTCAGATAATTGTAGAGAGCAATAAGGTCTCCTCTGAGCCTCCTCTTCTCCAGGCTAAGCAACCCCAGCTTCCTCAGCCTCTCTCCTCATAGGGCTTGTGTTCCAAACCCCTCACCAGCTTTGTTGCCCTTCTCTGGACACATTCCAGCAAGTCAACATCCTTTCTAAACTGAGGGGCACAGAACTGGACACAGGACTCAAGGTGTGGACTAACCAGTGCAGTGTACAGGGGCAGAATAGCCTCCCTGCTCCTGCTGGCCACACTGTTCCTGATGAATGCTCTCAGGTCTTTGGGACAGATAATGTGCCTGTTTTTATCTGTCTTAAGTCCTGTCTAAATAAGGATATTAGAGCATTAGTGTATTTTGGCTGATGTGTTTAGCAGCTCTAGATTATTAATTGCTCCTCAAATTAACGTTTGCATTTGCTCACAAAGGTCTTTATTGCAGATCAGGGTCAGGCAAAAAAAGGATTATTCCTGCTAATTATTCCCAGTTCTTTAATATTTGCACAAAAGGTTTGCAAGACTGAGTCCTGTGGATTGCTTTGTTTGAGAAGCTAATAGGGTTTCCAGGAAATCAGCAGTGTCTGGTGGGCCATCAGAGCAGCCTCTTAGTGCATATGGAGGACAATTAGATTTGATGTAGTTAAGGGTGGTTGGCTAAAGGCTTGTAATGACTTAGCCAGGTCCTGATCCTGGGGTTTTCAAAGTCAGTGGTAAAACTTCCACTCAGAGCTGTGCTTTATGGGAAGCTGACTGAAGCAGATCAGATTTAGGACGCTTATCAATATCTAAAGGGTGAGTGTTAGCAGAATGGAGTCAGATTCTTCTCAGCGGTGTCCAGTGACAGGACAAGGGACAGTGGACACAAACCGGAACACAGGAGGTTTCACCTAAACATAAGGAAAAGAAATCTTCACTCTGAGGGCGGCAGAGCACTGGAGCAGGCTGCCCAGAGAGGTTGTAGAATCTCCTTCTCTGAAGGCATTCAAACGCTTTCTGAACGTGTTCCTCAGTGATTTACTCTAGGTGATCCTCAGAAGTTCCTTCCAACTTCTGCCATGACCTGGGCAGCTCCTGGCTGCAATGGGCAGCCATGAGTGATCTCTGTTTGCTCCAAACCCCTGTAGTTGCATCAAGAGTGACTTGGGAGTGAGCAAAGCTGAAACACAAACTGTTTGGAGTGATAGTTATGATGCTTTGGCCCTTGCCTTTGGCATGTCACTACATATTAGCAATCCCTAGAGAGTTGCCCTGAAGTCTACCATCTGCTTTCTGCTTGGACCTCCTGTTTCCTCACCTAGACCGTAACAGGCTGTACGGTTACAGAAAGCTCTTGATAGATGCATTAAGTTCTCATTCCATAAGGATATAATTAGACAATAAAGATACCAGCAGAAACCAGCATGGGTGCCTCAAGGTGGGACTTACATTTAAGCATCTAACACACATCCCAATTTTTGGGATTCCCCTGTATCCATATCTTCTCTAGCTTCAGGAGAACTGGAAGCTTTCCTTCTCTTCAAGGCACAGGTGGCTTTAGAGGTATCTAAATATGGACCACACTTCTTTAAGGAGAAAACATTTTCATTTCCATCCCATGGTTTTGTTCAAGTCACAATGCCTCCAGCTTCCCCATTTGACATTTTTTTAGTAACTTAATTATCCTTACCAAGGAAGAATTTTAATAGTGGTGTTGTTTACATTGGATGCAGCCCTGGGGAATGAGAAAGAATAACCCAGATTGTGGGAGCAGGAGGAAGGAGCGTGGTATTTTGGAAACCCAGGCCACAGCCTGCTGGAAGCATCTGTTTCTACTCAACCTTTTCCTCTAGAGTCCTGCTATCATTCACAGCCCAGACTGCCAGCAATTAGGGATCCGTTCTGAGGATTCCCCTTCCCTTGTGCTTTCATCCTCATCCTTCCTTGTTCGTGAATCTTGGGATCAAGAGCGTTAAGGTACTGTTTGCTCGGCGACTGCTGCTCACACCAGCATCCCTGTCTCAGCAGATGCCTTCACTCCATGCTCCTGACATGGAAATTAGAGTTGAGGCTGGGGAGTTCTCAGAAACCAGCCCTGCTAATTGCAAAGCAAATAATTGACTGAGAAAGACAATGTGTCAAGGTGTGGCTTGGAGCTATAGAGATGGTGGGAACTTGTCTATTTTGCCAAGGGCAGAGCTGTGCTGTGTGTCTGGAAAGGCACAAGCATCCTTACAACCCATGGCTGTAAACTGGCTCCATGTTCATGTGGGCTAAGTTGGAGCTGCTTGTTTTCCCCTGTTTGCAGGTGCAAATGTCAGCAAATGCACACTGCAAAGGCTTGGGTCTTCTTCACTGGAGGGATTCAAAACCTGCCTGGATGCAATCCTGGGCAACCTGCACTGTGTGAACCTGCTTTAGCAGGACAGTTGAACTAGAGGTCTTTTCCAACCCCCACCATGCTGGGATTCTGGGATTCTAGTAGGCCAGCTCAAAACTCTTTTGGATGCATTGCTGGGTGTTGGGAAAGATGTTGCATCTGTGAAAAATGGACAAAGAAAATCCTCAGTAATTTCTTTCATATGCTTCCAAGAAATCAACTCCAAGAGTTCATCTGTTGCTTCCTACTCTTTTTTGTTTGCTTGTTTTTGTTTGCTTGCTTTGTTTTGTTTAAAGCAGGAAATATTTCCAATCAATTCTGATACAACCTTGCTACTTGCTGCTGTATTTACACTTCACTACTGGTGAAACACAGAAAGGGAAGAAAGTAATAGAACAATTGAGTGTCTGCATCTTCTCAGCAGCAGCCTGCAAATGTGTCTGACATGCCTGTTGTTTGGTTCCTAGCAAAAAGTAGTTTCACCATGAAAAATGGTCTCACTGAGTGGCAGCTATAGAGGAACTAGTCACACGCAGTGAAGTTTTGACATAGAATTATAGAATGGGTTGGGAGGCATCTCAAAAGGTAATCTAGTCTAATCACTCTGCAGGGATGTCTTCAACTAGAGCAGGTTTCTCAGAGCCCAGTCCAATCTGACCTGGAATGGGTCCAAAGACGGAGCATCTCCCATGTATCCAGGTAACCTAAGCCAGTTTCTCACCGCCCTCAGTGCAAAAAAAAACCTTCCTTCTCTCTAGCCTAAATCTCCCTCTTTTAGTTTAATCCATCACCCCTTGTCCTGTCACAACTGATCCTGCTCAAAGGTCTGTCCCCTTCCTCATCTTCTCAGCAGCAGAACTGATCCCTGCATCCCAAAAGAGTGAGCTGGAGACCTGAGCTCCCAGCTCCACGGGTGCTTTTCAGTCTGATCTTGTTCCCAGGCAGAAGTATTTGGTACATGCTTGATCTCACTGAAGTGTGTGGGGAAATAAACCCATGTAGGCTTCAGGAGAATTTCAGCATGGATGTTTAGACACTGTTAAAGTGCAGAAAAATGAACTAGCAGAACTGGGTAAGCTCTGTTCTCCTTTTAGCCGAGGAGAGGTGCTCCTGCAATCACATTGTTCCTGATGTCTTTGCCTTTTAAATACCCAGTGACATAAATATTACATGCATGTTAAGCATCAGATCCAGCAAATAGCTCCTTAACTTAAAGCACATGAATACTCTTGGCCCTAGTAAGAACATTTAAATGATACCTAAAGGACCAAAGATGTGGCATCAAGTGAACCAAATTTCTAGCGTCTGAAACAAAACATCTCTCTGCACTCTTTCGTGGTAGGGGTTAACTTGGGCCAGGTGTCATGAAGAGAAAAGGACATGAATAACCTCACATCAGGTTTTTGCATCCAAATGGCTCATTATACCAGCAATATTCATAGCTTGTGATAGTCCTATAGATTTACGATGGGTAGGAGAAGATGACACCCAGCTTACTTTCCCACCAATCATTATTACATGGGAAAGAGAGTGATTTTCTTTAAGTCCATTAGCATAACATTAGTGCTTATAAGGACCAGACTGGGATGCACAGTTTACAGTCTTTTAGGTCCACAAAGTCAAACCGGAAGCCTTGTTTCAGCAGCATAGATTTTCATCTCCCAAGCAGTGAAAATGGTTGGTTACTACAGGCTGCAGATATATGCATTTGGGGGCAGTTAGGATCCTTTGGTATTCCCAGCTCATTCCCAGCTCTTGCAGCCCCATAACAACCCATTTCTTCACTGGAACCTACTGAACAAGCTGCTTGGCACATTGTACAAAACACAAGGAGGGAACTTCAGATCAAAGCATTTATTTTTTTGTTGCAGCAGATGAAACACTGAGTCATGAGGCTCCTGGAAGGGCACCAGCAAACACCTATGGAAAGAGTGCTTGGAGTTGAACTGGACCGTCCTGAATTACAGCTGAGATCAATATAGGAGGACGACAGAGATTGTCAGTCTTGAGTGGTCTCCATTAGGCAGAACTGACTGGCAACCACAAAATGACTCGGGCTCAGCCCACCGGTTTAGAGCCCGAGTGATAGATCTGCAGGTGCCAGTCATCATAATTTCCTTATCAGCGGTCTTCATGTGGCCATTTGTCTTCTGTTACCTGGTTGCCTTGGTCCAGTTCAAGTGTTTTATCCTCCAAGGTGTGTCTGAGAGATCAATGCACAGCTACAGCTGGTTGAAGGGGACCAAATCCATTGAACAGTTGATTTGGTTCCATTTTACCAGCTTTAGCAAAGCATTTGGCCTCATGAGCTGTAGTCAGCAAACAGGGGAATTCCTCAGTGTCTTTTCTTCCCCAGCTGCATGGACCTCTTCTGAACTTGCTGCTTGACGTTGCACTGGTTCAAATGGCTTCACTTTCAGGCAGTCAGGATTTATTTAAGCTCCTTAGAGGCTATACAGCTGAAGAGCAGGTCTGAATTAAAGAGGCAGGTTTAATAGCAGTGGAATAGTCTGCAGCAGCAACCACCAGCCTGGAGCATTTTAAAATCTGATATTTGGCTCTGTTTTGAGAGTCATGTTGCTATTACAGTGTGACATAAGTAAAGGCTATTGTTTTAATCCATATACTTTAATTATCTCCTGCCTTCTTCTTTTCACTGTTTTATAGGCTGCTGTCCTCCTCCATGCCTTGTGTCTTGCTGTCTCAGGTGCCACCTAACATGCAGCAGCAGGTAAAGCAAAGATGTCCTTTGCTAGGACCAGCCCAGACTGCACCCAAGTAACTCAGCTGCAGAGCTCTTCTCCCTTCAGGGCTCTCCTTAGCAAATAGGAGAGAAAAGGTTAAAACACCTGAAATGTTTTTTTAGAGGTTACCAAACTCTACCTCTCTCCCCTGCAGCCTCCCATCTTTTCCCACCTGGCACTGAAACCAGCGGTTTCGGCAGTTTTAAGATCTGCTTGAGCCAAGCAATGGTTGCACTTGCCATCACCAACAAACCAACAGGGAAGGGGTGGAATGGACATGAAAGTGGGGGTGGAAATGGGAAAAAAAAACAAACAGCTTTTCTTTCGTGCAATCTCATAATCAGGCAATTTGCCCCCTGAAGCAAGCCCCTGTCACACCACCACTGCCCAGATCACTAGTGTGATTGTTGCAATGCTGGGGAGCTGCTTCCTCCTGGAGAACCCTGCAGCATGAACACCCCACTGCTAAAAATAACACCATAAATCAAATCTAAAGCATCAGAGCAGCTCCCATCGTTCCTGCAGTGGGAGCCAATAAACTCAGGCCTTTCCTTCTTAACCCAGAGCTGGGCACAGATATTGCACATTGCCATGTGCATAACCTATTTAAAGAATTTCTATGCGTCATAAGGCAAAGGTGGCTTTTCCCCTCTTCTCCTCGCAGCCCACCACGCTGCAAGATGATACTAGGGGGAAGCACCTGTGCTTGTAGCCACTGCACAGAGAAATATTGCAATACTGGGCCAGCATTACAGCTTCCCAAGAAATCCGGGCTCTGCTCGGTAGCAGTGAGCACTGCGGATCACTCAGCTGCCCAAACCCGTTACTCTAAGCTGCCTATAAATAAATGGAGAGAGGGAGAGAAAGAGAGAGAATAGCTTTTGGAAAAGGGCTGCACAATTAATTTAATCGAGTTATCTCTAGGTACCTCTTCAAGAGACAATCAAGCCAAGGAACTAAATGGAAACTTAGACAGCGAAGACTTGGAAGCATTAAATTCATCCTTTGGTGACTCGCAGGAGGCAAAGGAAAGCAATTATTTACTGGTGATTGGGTGGAGGTGGAAGTGCCACCGGTGACCAAGGCTGCACAAAGCCTGCAAGCTAAACCCTGATGGGCAGATGGACTTTTGGGTTAGTGTGCACCAAGCTGTCTGAACACCACCGCTGCATACCAAAACCGTGCTCTCCTCCCCAGCTAAGTTTGCTCTCTCCCTGTCGATCCGGATAGAATCTCTTGAAAGCGGCACTGTGGGGGAGCAGTGCGGGGATCACACCAAGCATCTTCTGCTGGAGACAAGTGCTGTCCCCGCTCCCCCTGCCTTGCTTTGGGGAGTGCCCAGAAACAGATCTGAAATCAATGTGAGTTGGCGTGGATGTTCCATAACGTTTTGTTTAAACTCTCTGCAGTGAGTTATGGGTGAGCTTTTCCTTTTTAGAAAATTAGTTTTTCTCTCCTGGATGCCATTAATCAAAACTAATGATGTCTCTCTGGTGGTGAGGCTTTCCCAGCAGCTGAGAAAGAGCATGTTAGTGGCTGAAGAGGGCTGAGACACACTGGGGCTTGTAGCTGCACAGCAAGGAGGGTATAGCTCTCCATCAGCCCAGGTACCACCAGGTTGGTCTCTCAGGTGTACAAGCCACCTGAGAAAGAAGATAGGCTCAAAAACTCACACACCCGACAGCACCAAGCTCAGGTTTGCTGTCCAAACTGAGGCCAGGACTACTCATTTCCTCATGAAACTGAGTTTCATATTGCAGAGGTCGTTTGGGGCACCCAAGTCCAGAATCAGGTGCTGGTGTCACTGCTCACAGGACCTGCTCCTACCATGGCACTGGCACATCCCTGAGCTGTGCAAAGTCCACACATGCTGCAGGAATTGGAGAACCATAGACACACTGAGTGAGCATCACATGTTAGAGGCAAATCAAGGCAAGAATAACAAACCAAAACTGTGCAGCACCTTTCCTTCTGTGCCAGCCTTCACCCAGTGCCTCTGGTTTGCCTTTGGCCCCGTGTCAGCTATGCTGGCTACAGCTCTAGGCATGAGAATGGGCAAAACCCCCTCATTACCAAAGCACTGCTATGGCAAGCAGGATCAGTAGCAGGCAACAGAAAAGGATCTGCTCTATTGAAGAGCTTTCCATTTTAGCCTCAATATTCTAATAAAGACGTGTTATAGACAGTACAGCAGAGCCAAAGAATTTATCAGCATTTGTCGATATTCTTAATGAAGCAGAAGATTCAACATGCAATAGAATTAGCCTACAACGAACTCTTGCATAGGGCCCATCCTTCTGAGCCCAGAAATCTCCTGCCTATTCCAGCCTGATGCCCTTTTGAGAAATGAGCATCCCTTGAATCCATTATCATTATAAGCTAAAAGGCCAAATGAGACAAAGTACTGTTGCTCTTCATCTGAATAAACAAATCATTTTTAGATCAAATGCATTAACAATTTATCATTCTAAAATCCAATCAAAAGGGAAAAACAACAATACAGAACATTGATTTCCTACAGCTTTATCTTAATGAAGTGCACATTCCCTTTGTAATTAGCTTTGGAAGGTTTTCTTCCCCCCACCCCCCTTTCCTCAAGCTAATGTGTTATTTGATTTCCATCCAAACATTACTAAATTGGAGGAAATTTCCCCCAAAATGAAGTGGCTTTTGATAAGGCAGGAAAATGTCTACTCTCTCACTTTGCTATTTTTTTTCCACCCAAGAGCCATACTTGTACTGCAGATGATTCAACTTTATTGCACGGTGTCTTTGCGAGGATGCTTAAATCAATGCCACAGTCGCTGCATTCTGCACAATGTGCCATTTGTAAACCAGAAAATACAGCCTCGCTGCTTTTCCCCTTTCCCTTGCAGGCATCAAATATTCATCCCTCTTAGATTATTACAGGGTGGAGGGGGAAAGTGGACTGCGTGCTACTAAGATTTCTAAAATTACAGCTATTCCACCCAAAAAGGAGACTCCAGATGAAGCTCGGGAGTCTTCTGCTTGGATTTTATTTGACTTAATTAAAAAGCACTCAGTTCCTTTGTGAGCTAAAGTAGTTGCTGACATTGCAGTAGCCACTCAGTCTTTCAAACCAAAACTATTACCTGGACTTAATAAAGTGTCTATTTAATTTATACACCCCATGAACTCACCTGTCTCCCACAGACACAGCGTGGCTTTGCTAACGACCAGCAAAGGTGGCAACTTGACAGCGACCCCCAGCAGCCCGGCGTAACTCAGCTGCCCCACGACAGAATTTCCATCACCTTTTATCTGCCTTCTCTGCCATTAATACCTTTATCCAATGTCTATGATCCAACATGCATTACTGGAAACACTTTTGGTTGTTTTGCCAGGCTGCCTCTCTGTTCCTCCCCTAAATCTCTCTTTTAGATCTTTTCTTCTTTAAATGATGCTGAACAGAGGACTATTGCTTTCATCCTGCTTCACTGAGTATGTGCTGAAATGCAAGGGCTAATTTGAGAGTCTGGTTTTATTTGGATGTATTGCCAAGGTACACAGCAATGTCTATGAGGGAGGATAAAGCCCAAGCCCCTACAACTGCTACCTTATTCCTTAGTTATACAGAAAGTCAAAAGCAACCTTATAAAAAATCTTGGCCATTAATATGAGAATCTCTGGCTTCATACAAATTTTGATCCCAGGCCTCTTGTAAATAAATAACAGCCTTATTTTAAGCACAGATTCGATCTGTTCTGGCAAAGCAGACCATCCATACCTGAGGGGAGCTGAAAATACTCTGGCTCTGTACAGGACCGAGGCGGACCCTCCAAAGCAGTTTGCTCTGAGCAGGTCTCTGGGAGCTGCATCTCCTGAAACTCTGAGCGGGTCTCTGGCTGCTGCATCTCCTGCAACTGGTGATGGAAATAGTTGTGGAGTTTGGAGTTTATTTTTTTTGGGTTTTTTCCAACTCACACACTCAAAAGAGAACAAAGCTGTTCCCTAATACAGTTTGTGCATTTTATGGACCAAACAATTAAAGAGGTTTTAAAACATGTGCTGACTGCATAATTCCATACAGGGGAGTGCACTCAGCATTTCTAAACAGCAACTGATACCAGCTACCACTTAATAGTACAAACCACCAGCAGTCCCGTTAAAATCAATAGAAAATTAGATGCTATGAAAATGCAATATGTGTCCAATTAGTTATAATTGGAGCAAATGGTGATGCAGATAAACTCCTGGAGGAAGATGCATTTGTCCACACAGCAACCTGCCTGCCCTCCGCACGGCTCAGAACGGGCAGTGGTGGGCTCTGCTGTGTCCCAGGGCAGGAATGATGATCCATCTAAGCACACCTATGTTAACTGTTCTCTGATCACGGCGCCGCTCCGAGCCCGCAGACCTGCCTTGGCGCACCGCGGCGCAGGCTGAAAAATGATCCTCTGTCACACGGAAACCTCCCTGTTGGACTTGACAAATTATTCCAGCAAACCTGTTTAAGAACTAAAAAATCCTCGGACGTGGTGACAGGCAGAGAAGGATGCTGTTTGGGGACAGTTAATTATTTATTTATCTGGCAGAGTTTAAAAGCCACGGCCCAATCCCAGGGCTCCTCACTTTTTCCCCCTCCCCACCCTCCCACCCCCTTTGCCTGTTCTTATAGCAGTTCAAACTCCTGCTCAGCGATTATTTTTTTCAGGCTGCTTTCAACTCCTAAAAACTCAGCTTCACTGGCAAAATGGGAACTGGGTTATGTGATCCTAACGCTTTATTTTTAACATCTTTGGTGCAACACATTGGCCTCCTCTTTGTTTCATCTCATGACTAAGGAAAAAGAGCAAAGATTCCACATCCCGGTGGCACAAAAGGCACATCCCCAACCAAGCACCGCTCCAACCTCTTCAGGCCTTTGCAGTGGATGGGAGCACATCGCTTGTGGTACAACAAACGTTATTAGCACAGCAGCATTTATTTATTTTTTTCATTGAAACACTATGAAATATCACTTATTTTACCCAACTCTTATTGTCTCAGAGCTATGAGGAAATAACCTTCCCCAAGCTTCCTATTTTAAGTTAATGATTCCAATTATGAAAGGCTTACGGCCACGTACGTGAAAAACACCACCCCCCACCCCCAAAAGCAGCTCATGTTTACCCAGACCTGAAACCTTTTTGCATCATTGGACACTGTTACTTACACCTTTAAGTGAACTGTCTCTCAAGAATAGCAAAAAAAAAAAAGAGGTGGCAGCTTTTATTTGTTACGCTGACTCAGCCAAACGGGGGAACAAGAACCGTTAAGACCCAATCCATAACTTTTGTGGCTGCTCAAAGGACGTATTCTTCCTCGACACTGATAAAAGTTTAATATGTAGTTGCCCAGGTTTTTAATAAACTTGTCAACAAAAGAGCAAGGCAAATTGATGGGGGCCTTTCCCAGGAATAAATTCAGCTTCAAACAGGCCAAATGAGCGTGGAGGACAGGGAGGGGACGACACAGGGGCGACTTTTGCTGGTCTTTGCAAAAATGGCACAATAGATTTTCGTGGGTGCATCTTATTGTCTCAAAGACAAGGCTTCAGGACAAAGCTGCCTTCACTTAAAGAAAGCAAAGTGGTGTAAGCACCACAACCCTGACCCTGGTAAGGACAAGAGGGGACAAAAAAAAATTCATCTTTCCCAGCCTGCTCTCACATCCCAGTCCCCATCCAGCAGCAGACTCTCTCAGGGACAAGCTGCAGCATTGCTCCCTGCCTTATTATTCACTTTTGCGCATATTTCAGGACATTCTCTCCAAGTATCACCTGCACAAACAGCTCCTCTGTTCACCCAAACCATCCTTGCTCCCTGCTCCATTTTTTCCCTTCAAGTGCTCAAGGTTGAGCTTAACTCAAGCACAGCACAGTCCTTTCCCGCTGCTGTTACTACAGCTGGATTTCTCTCCTGCAGCCTGTCGCTGCAAGTACCCCTCACATACAGGAACCAGTTATAGATCCACCTGGACATAAGCTACACACACTGTCCACCTTCTGCAAGGTCAGGAATCAAATCACTGCTTGGGATTCATTGGTTTCTACTAGGCTCAATCAAACCAGTGCCTTAAATTATTAAGACTCAAGGTTTTGTGTTAATTTGTTTACCTGAAGTAAACACAAGCATTAAATCAGAGCTCCCAATAATCTCACTGCCAACAAATTAACCCACATCATCCCAGAAGGGGACATCAGACTCTTCATCTCAACAACTCTTTGAGACACTTTGCTTCCCATGCCATCAGCTCTCTCCCAGCACCTTCCTTTTCTTGCACTGAGCAGCTCCAACAGCCAAAAGCCAAGTCCTGCCTCCAACATCAGATCACTTCTCAGATTGGAAGCACTGCCCCAGCCCTTGCAGTGAACTTTGTTCTTGATTGCTCTTAGGTCACTAAATTCCTGCTCCCGTAGCTCTGTCCAGCAACCCAAATGCCAGGGTTGATGTGCCTATGTACGGGCTTTGCAGGGATGGCTTCTGTCCTTACAGCTGCCGGGTGACTTCTGCAGTCAGTGGTCACGAGTCTCACGCCTCTTGGCTGCCCAGATGCCACCTAATCCAGTCCCACCAGAAGGGCAGCTGAGAATGAGTACTATTTATAGCAGTTGCTCCTCAGTTCTCCTGGGCTCATCAGTCTGCCCAGGGCTTTTTTAGAGAGCAGCACAGGCCATATCTGGGCATGGCAAGGCATCTGCAGGCAGGGCCCTGTGCTTCATGTAAAGATAAAAAAAGGGGGGGGAAGGAAAACCCTGCATCAGTTGGAGATGTGTGGCTGCCTTCTAGCACCACCACCAACTGCTCCAACTGCTAAACCCTGTTGACTCTTGCTCCTGCTTCACACAAGAGACATCTGTGCCTGTAAACCTTGTACACAAGGATCCACCATCAGCTTCTGCTCCTCCATCCAGACCACTTGGCAAAAGCAGACTGACCCAGGGATGTATGCTGATGCTGGTTAAACTGGACAAGAAAAGCATCTTCAGAGTGCCATTGGGCACAGTGGAGGTCAGAGGGAGCAGCCCATGAGGATACTGCTCTGCCTGTACATGCAAATACCCATTGAGGCACTCACATGGAGCATGGGTATGACTGGGCTGGCCTGAGGGCCATGCTGGCATTGCACAACCTCCATAGCCCCAGCAATGCGACACTGTGCGGCACTGCGCCCAGCCTGGCAAGCAGCACCTGTGAGGCGGTGAGCTGCCCAGCAGGGCTGGAGCAACTCATGGACCCCATCACCTAGTTCATTCCCTCTTCAATAGCCCTAGGTCTCAGCTGAGGTGCCACCTTGGCACCTCACACTCTGCCACCTGCTCAGTGATGCTGGGGATTCCAGACAAGTCCAGGTAAGCATGAGGGCAGAGGGGTCACAGCTCACCCCTGTGCCATCCCCCCAAAACACATGCTGTGCATCATTGTGCAACCCAACACGAAAGCCGGGAAGTCCTTACAAACTCAGAATAAGATGTCCTTGGGTAATTGCATCAACACTCCTTGGTCACAGATTCACAAATTCACAGATTGTGTTGGGTTGAAAGGAACCATCAAAGGTCATCTTGTCCAACCCCTCTGAAGTGAGCAGGGACACTTCCAACTAGATCAGGCTGCCCAGGGCTACATCAAGTCTGACCATGAATGCCTCCAGGGACGAGCCCTCAACCACATCCCTGGGCAACCCGTTCCAGTATTTTACCACTCTCATTGTAAGGAACTTCCTCCTTACTTTCTCTAACTTTAGCTTTCCAGTGCAAGCAACAGTTTCAACAACTCCACGCTGAGCACCTGCTCTGTCTCTGGGGGAAACTGAGGCAGAAGAGCTACATGACTCATCTACAAGGCCGGCAAGCTGGCAGTGGAGTTCATGCCCTCAGCTCCTATTCTTGGAGCACTGGGCTGATCTGACAGTGACCTTCCCCATCCCAATGGGGAAAGTATTTTGCAGCATCACCGCCTGCTTGGCTGAGGTCAAGAGCAGTTCCAGCATCCACACAGCAAATGCTAAACCCAGCGTCTTCTCTGGGAGGCAGTCACAAGTGTGGTACTTAAATCAGCCCTGGGCTTTCAGGGGAGGGATCCGAGCTTAGGAGCGAGGATATTTCTCTTGCGAGGAACACACCACTCCCTCGCCCACAGTCACTGCTAAGTGCAAGATGTGGTGAAAGTCTTTAAAAATAGATATATTCCCAAGCAATTCATGCCGCTTGCATCTGGCAGGGCGAACCTTGCATGGAAGCTCTTTCTAACTGACTAAAAAGGATCGTTAGCAGCTTGAGGCTCATGCAACCTTGACTCTCTCCTCCTCTCTTCGGGGCCTTCTCTTGCTCTTGGCCTAAACCAGTCCTGGGAAACACAAGGGAAGCCCTGCCCAGCTAGGCTGGTGTCAAAGGCAGGGAAAGATACTGCAGTGCAGTGCTGATCTCTTCTGCAATCGGACGTGCAGACTAGCCCGAATGCTGAGTCAGCACAATTTCTTTTTTGATTGGTTGATCTGAGTAACATACTTTCAATGTATGCTAAAGGGGCAGCAATTAATACATTTCTCCCCTTTCCCCACCTTGCCAAACGCCTTCGAATCGAATGCACTGTTCTCACTCCCGAAAGTCACTCTCTGGCCCTGAATTATACCCTGAGGCTCTTTCATTTTTTTTTTTTTAATTTAGGGCATTCCAAAAAATAAAAAAATATATGTGTATATATATAAAAAAAAAAAAAAAAAAAAAAAAAAAAAAAGGGGGGAAAAAAAGGGGGTGTGGGGGGGAGAAATTTGCAATCTAAGCGATGCTCACTTTGATCGACTTGTGCTGCTGCAGCTAAAATATCTGTCCTGCAGGTCAATCTAATCATGCTTAATAGCAGTTTATTCTTCAACGCAACATTTTTCACGTTGGGTCGACAGTTTTAAATGAGATTGCTGATGCACCCCTTTACTAATGCTTTTACCGGGGCCAGCACATCCCTGGAAATACTTGTGCAATAAAATGCTTTATTGCTCTTGATGAATGCACTATTAAACTTGAATTGCAAACATCTCCCCCCCCCCCCCCCCCAGGCGCACACTTGTGGGGTTTTTTTTCCTCTTTCTTTCCCTCCTCCCCCCCAAAAAAAAAAAAGAAAAGGAGAGGGTGTTGGAATTTATGGGACCACCTGTCTGCCGGTATTAAGTAATAGTAAAAGTGATAATAAGAGATCATCAACGTAACAACCGCACACTCACACACCTGAGAAAGACCAAACCCGCCGGGCACAACAGCATGGCACAAATTCCTCCCTCTCCTCTCATGTGCCCACGCAAAATATCCATCTAGGACCTGCCTGTAGCTCCGCTTACACGCGGAGAATTCATCTCAGGAACGGCTGGATTTTGTGAGGCATAGAATAGAAAAATTTAACTAATTTGGTCTGCTGGATTTATGGCTTTTACAATTCTCAGAGCTCCTGTTTCCGTGCCCGCCACTGCACAGTTGCAGTTGGCAGGTGGATGGGAGCACCAGAGCATCCTGCGCTGCTGCACGGCAGCAGGGCCGGCACGGATGCTGCCCGCCACGCACCCGCTACGGCGCTCAAGGCTGGGAGATCCTCACCAGCTTATAAAAAGAGAATAAGCTTAATTTTGTCTGCCAGATTGAGAGGATCTAGCGCAATATAATGCTCCCAGTTTGAGTCTCAAGCGGTGCAAAAGGGAAGAGGAGCTGCCACAAAGCAGAGGAATGTCGCAAACTGGTTGCTGAAGGCCTGCGGCCATCATCTGCTTCCATCAATGCCAACAGCAAGGGGATGCCGTGGCACTGGGGGTACCACATACAGACACCCCAGTTCATTGTTAATATCATGCCAGCCTGGATGCCTCCAGGCACGTACCACAGCAAAACCTCCCCTGCCACCTCTGCTCCCATGCTGTGAGAGAGCGTGCAGAATTATGGCTTTGAAAATATTTACATAAAAAATAAATCTGAGCACTTAGTGACTTCCTAAAGTTAGCAATTCCATGTGATTAACAAGCGTATTAATTCAGAGACGGGGGAAGGAGATAAAAATTGCATTAGGAATGCAGGTAACTACTGTAAATCAGACCACGAGCACCTTTGTACACGCTGCGCAGGAGTGACAGAGGAGTTCGGTAAAACCTGCACTGAGGGAAAGAAGGAAAGGCAGGAAAAGCAGGAAGGGAAGGCGGGAAAAGCAGGAAGGGAAGGCGGGAAAAGCAGGAAGGGAAGGCGGGAAAAGCAGGAAGGGAAGTCGGGAAAAGCAGGAAGGGAAGGCAGGCAGGAAAGGCAGGAAGGGAAGGCAGGAAGAGAAGGCAAGAAGGGAAGGCAGGAAGAGAAGGCAAGAAGGGAAGGCAGGAAGAAGAAGGCAAAGAAGGGAAGGCAGGGAAGGCAAGGGCAGGCAGGAAAGGCAAGGAAAGGCAGGCAAGGCAAGGCAAGGCAAGGCAAGAAAGGGGAAGAGAAAGAAAGATGGAAGGCAAGGAAGGCAGGAAAGGCAGGTGAGGCAAGGAAGGCAGGAAAGGCAGGCGAGGCAGGAAAGGCAGGCGAGGCAGGAAAGGCAGGCGAGGCAGGAAAGGCAGGAAAGGAAGGGGGAAGAGAAAGAAAGATGGAAGGCAAGGCAGGCAGGAAGGAAGGCAGGCAAGGGAGGAAGGCAGGCAAGGGAGGAAGGCAGGCAAGGGAGGAAAGCAAAAAGGGAAAGAAAGAGAAAAAAGAAGAGAAAAAGGAAAAAACAAACCCCAAACAAAAAATAAAAGCAAAAAGGAAAGAGAAAAGGCAAAAGAGGGAACATAGGAAAGGAAAGAAGGAAGGAGGTGGAAAAAGGAGAAGAGGTGAGGCAAAAGGGTCAGCAGGGAAAGGAAGGCACTTTTATGCAGAAATGATACGTAACACATAATTTTGTGTTATATCCAGAATGGTGAGAACTGTCCTAATTTTTTTGTCCTGAGACTCAGTCTAACACCAGCAATTTACAAGAGAACAAAACTGAGATGTCTCTTGATCATCAGAGCTTTCCTGTTTGGTCTTAGCTCATTTCCCAGCATCCACCAGCTCCATACTTAAATCTGACCCCAAAATAGGGCTGGGCACCAACAGGACCCATCCTTGTGGGGACCCAAGGCTGAGGACCATTTGCACACGGGGTGGCTGAGAACTGTCTCTGAGCAGGGCAGCTACTGATGGGGCTGAGCCCAGAGGATGCTTCATCCCTGCAGGAAGGCCTTGAGAGTCCCTGTTGGGGCCAGCCAGGAAAGCTCTGGCTTTCTGGGGCCCAGTATAACCAGAGCATCCTAAAATGCTGAGCAGGATGACGTGTAACTCAATGTCCTCAATGTGCAAACTCAGCCTTCCCAAAGCCACCTGTTAAAGAAAAGGCTCCACCTCTGTGAGGAAGGGGCACACCACTCCCCACGCCTCCATCAGCCATGGGATTTACTTCAAAGAGAAATTAAAAAGGAAAAGCTCTTAATAAACCCCACCAAATCCTGTAGGTAGGAAAACTCCTGACAGCCCAGCCTAGCTTTTCTAGCCCGCTGTTCACAAGCCTCTGCTCCCACTTCAGTCCCCCTTGGCGTACGTGTAACAAGTGCCGACTGCACTCACTGTGAGCAGAGCTGGATAAAGATTCTGCAAAACCCAAACTCTGAGTCTCACATGCTCCCCATGCCCAGGGAGGATGCTACAACAGGTATGACTTGGAGTAACCTCAGTACAGCATCACACCTACCAAACGATGCCTTCAAAACTCCTTTGGCCAAGTAGAGAGGGGGAGGTGTGATTGCAGCCAGATCACTCAAAAGCCAAAGGTTGCTCTCAGCTGCCCCTTGGAGGTGGGAAGGTGAGTTTGGGAAGCTGGAGAGTGGCCTTTCCTGTCGTTCTGGGCACGACAGAAGCTGTTTGGAGCTGAAAGCTTGACACCCTCAGACACAACTCCCACCCAGGAAGAGCGTTCAACTTGTATTTAAACCCAGTTTCTTTCAGCTCACTTTATGATTGTAAGGTCATGGAATAAGAGCTGACTGTTTTACATTGGAAAAGGATAACAACGAAAAGCGAAAACCAGTGAAGGCTTCTTGAGTTAAAGGAGCTAATTTTCTTCTTATCCTTTGGGAAAATGAACCTCCTACACTCAGAGCACTCCTCTGGCTTTAGCTGTGACCCTCTGCCTTGGTCACACCGATGAGTTTTAGGCACAAAAAAGTTTTAATGTGAGAAAGACTCAAAAGCGGAATCTGCACAGGAATTTACAGCTAAACCACTGCACACCCAAGTCACAACTGTTGTAGCCTTTTTCCTCTCTCCTCTTTCCACTCCCCTCCATCTCCTTTTGTTTTTCCTAGATTTAAGGATCAACCAGCTCTGCCTGCTATCTGCTTTTATTTTGGGGGTGTAAAAAGGGTTGGTGGGGGAAGCAGGAGAAAGGAGCAATTGGCCTCCATCCCTGTGCAAACCCAGGAGCGGACAGGCAGCTTTCCTCTGGCATCGCCTTTCAAAGCCCATGCCGCAGTCAGCATATTGAATATTTAATGTCCTGATGAGCATTTCCACCTGCTGACACAGGCAAAGTGACAGAACAATACACGAGCTGGAACAAGATCATCAATTGACTCCCCAGTCGGTCTGCCAGGTCAGGCAGTTAAAAAAAAAGCAGAAAGAAAAGGAAAAAAAGGGGGAAAAAAATCATCGTGATATAAAAGAATCTGTCTGTCTTTCTCCCCTGCTTTGCCTGGGGTCACACATTGCTCCTCTGAGAAGGGTTCCCACCTGAAATACATACTTCTTTACATTCCATAGCTTGCCAGGTTCATATGGGCATATAAAGAAGTATGTCTCTCAAGCAGGTAGTCTCAATATGCGCATTTATATGGTCACAGGAGGGAAAATAATGCTGATTTACAATTTACATCCCGAGAGTGACTTACGGCTCAGTTTAAACCAGCAGACTTTCCTCCTGCCCAGCCCATGTGCAGACACACACACAGACACACACACACAGAGACACACACACACTCCCCAGCTCCCATTCCTTGCCAGTAATCCCAGATTTTGCCCTCGGCAGGTGATGGATTTTGGTCCCTGAGCGGAGGAATTGGATCATTCACTGGACACAAAGCGGCAGCAGGTCCGGTGGCTGCCCTGGCTGGGGCTCTTTGTCACATCAACAGCACAGAGTCAAAACCAGCCTCCCACACCACCAAAAGCAGGTGTCTCCTTCCAAATCATAAACTTCCAGCAATTAAAAAGACCAAAACGCGGTTTAGAGGAAGGGATTTATATTGATAGAGATATCATTTTAGACAAAGCCATGAGGGGGAAAGTTAAATAGGCATGATTCCCCAGTTGCCTCCATCCTGCAATTTGGAAACAAAAAGCCAATTTGCTCTCAGAAAGCCCAAAATCAAATGGCCAGCTCCTGATTTGCAACCCGACGCTGGGAAAGGACTGTTCCATTTGCCACAGTAAGAAAACTCATCAGCTCCAGACAAGCAATTGCTTTCATCACAAACTCGAGATTAAAGCATAGGAAGAAGAAAGCATCTTACCTAGTGAATCCAATGATTTTTTTTTTTTTTGTCCTCTGCTGGTCACCGGGAGTGAGACACTACCTCGTAGATAAGCAACCCCCAAATGATAGCACATGCCTTTGGGGCAGTTCAGGGTGTTTAAAGAAGAAGGAAAGAAGGGGGAAAAAAAAAAAAGTAAAAAAAAAAAAAAAAAATTAGAAATCACTTCTAGTAAGTCATCCGGTTGAGCTCCATGCCAGGGTTTTGGGGAGACACCTGCAGCTATGCAGCATAAAAGGCAGCCGAAACGAGGTGCCGAGAGCTCGGGCCAAAGTCTTTCTGAGTTATTCCCGCAGCTCCCGTAGGGTGTGCACCCATGGGGCTCGGCCCCGCTCTCCCCCTCTCCCTCTCCTCCTCGCAGCCGCGCTGAGCTTTAAAGCTCCCCGAACAATGTGGGCCGAGTGGCAGGGCTGCGAGCGCTGCCCGGGCTGAATAGAAGACTATTATAGGCAGGATTTAGGCAGGGAGCGAGGGCGGAGGGGATGGCAGGGGATGGCGGGTGCTGCCTGCCGCCTGCCTGCTGCCTGCCTGCTCGCTCAGCAGGGTGTGCAGGGTGTGCTCACCTGCGCCCGCCGCCCCTCGCCCCGCTGCCTCTGGTCGATACCAATTTACAGGCGAATGTGGAATGGCTGCCTTGGCCTTAATGAATGTTACCGTTCCTCACAGTCTTCTAATGAACCCTTTAAAGAGGGTTTAAGTAAACTTAGCAAGTGGCAAACTAAGCACTTTGGAATACCTAATTGCATCGATGCTTTTCCACTGCTTTTTAAAATACGGCTGCCAGTTGGGGAGTAAATATTTCCCTGCTCCCCATCGACTTCCAGCGCCACCAAAAAGCAAAGGCCACATGGAGCCAGGGTGTAAATCCACCATGCTCAGCCTCCAGCCCCCCAAAATCGGATTACACCACTCATGCAACACCAGCGCATGCCTCGGTCCTGGCTCGGTGTAGCTCGTCTCCTCAGTCCCTGAGTTTGTTGGCCCTGTTAACCAGCAGCATTTGTCTCATTTCAAGGCAAATTTCAACCTTTAGTTTGGATTAAAGGAAAGAGAGATGGAGCTGTGGCACCATTGTAATGCATGACTGCAGTGAAATTAAAGCAAAAAGAGAGCTAAGGAGTGTGAGGGAGAGTCTGAGAGCTTCAGATGAAAAACAAACAAAAAACCCAACCAAAATCAAACTGTTGGTGGGGGGTTCTGCACAGCCAAAGCACTCCATGGTATTGAATTTCCTTCAGACTGCCAACAGTAGAGCAGCTACTAGACTTCTTGGACCATTAAACATCTGCAACTTGTACTCAGTTTGCTTTCCTCAAATGAATTTGACACAGGCTGTCCTGAATGGTCCCAAACTTCCGCAGGTGAGTGGGACAGCAGCTGCTGGACACTGAAGAGAGGACTATACGAGACCTTTTAAATCCTTACAGAAACTGAAGTCAATGACACAACCACAGCATCAAAGTTCATCCTGGAGATTTAAATTTGTTTTGGGGCACTGTGTAGAAGCCCATGCTTTCCAGGGTAGTGCCTTTTGATGAAGAAGCAAATGGTGTGACAATGCTTTCAATGGTGACACCAGAGGCAGCCTGTGGTTCCCTCCCTGCAGCAACCACCAAGAGTAAGTGGTGGAAGACAAGTGTCATCCAATGTCCTCCAGCCATCAAGACTCGCTGAGCTCCTGGGCTTGCTCTTAGCAGAAAAACATGCTCAATAAAACTATGGCTGTTCTGGGGACAAAAAATACGGATGGACACCTGGATAGTGCAGAGGCCAAAGGGCAAATAAAACAGAAGGGCAAAGCCTGGAGGTGAAAGGGGAAGGAGGATTGTGGGAGGGATGGAAAGCAAGGTGCTGTATATTATGTTCCTGCTCTGTCCCAGGCTCAAGGTGCTGCTCAAGTCCAGATAGCAAGGCACAGCACAAAACTTTGGGGACTTTGGAGACAGCCTGTATTTCAGGCTGGGTGCTGGAGAAAGGAGAGGCAAGCGGGACCAAGGCAGAGGTATGTGTTGGCTTTAGCACAGCCCATGACAGAGCAACTGGGCTGGGCATGGGGCTCAGCCCTTGGGAGACACAATCACAACCATCCACTCGAGAGCAACCTGGCAATTACAATGACAGCACAAATCACAGATTTCTGCCTATACAATTACACATGACTGCTGAGTGCACCCTCTCTCCAGCACAGATATCTACTTGTATCCATACTCTAAACACAGCCTGGAGATGCCTTGTGTCTGGATGATATGTTACACCTGCTTACAGTTATATATAGCATTTATATGCCTATATAAAAAGATGTGTAAAATATACATATGCACACTATAAAACATACCTACGCTGCTGTCTGTGTGTGGATGTACCACAGCATCCACCTCGCAGCCCTGATGTCTCTATATTTAATGTGACTAGGTAGCATCACTATCATATAAAACATAATGACCACAGAAGCAGCAGCAGAAGCAGTAACAGCCAATTGATGTCCAAAGTGTAACCTGAATTCCAAAACCTTGCAGGGAAAGCCTAACTTCTCCTCCGCTTCCTCCTCCTGTTCCCTTCCTGACCCTTGTGCCTGTAATTAAGGATCGTTTCTCGGCATTTTAACAGTTAATCACCGCAGCATTGAGATCATGGCAAGTTAGGCTAAGTTTAACCACATTTCACCCTTCTGCTCTGGCTGGTCTTAGCTCATAGCACTAGTTGGTTGCAAATAAATAAAGCGAGCCCCAATCCCCCCAGGTGTCATTAGCCAGCCTGTGTCTGAATTAGGCATTTAAAGGCCGGTTTAACCTTGCAGAACGGTTGCATGTCAAAGTTCTAACATTTCAGTTCAGATTATTCTAGTGCACTGCTTGCTCTGCAGTTTGTTAGGGCTTTTTTCTTTCTCTCTCTCTCTTTTTTTTTTTTTTTCCTTTTTTTTTTTTTTTTTAATGCGGAGTGTGCCACAGCAGAACACACACACAAAAAATAGGGGGGCTGGGGGGGGAGGTTGAAGGGGGGAGGGAAGGTCTCTTAACCCATCCACAGATTAAACACACACCCAGCACATCCCTGCACAGGCACACACACGCGGCACGCACGCACACACACACACACACACACACACACACACACACACAGAGGCATTTGCTGGATGCAAAAGCGCACATTTAAGTCCCCGGGTAAGTTTGGTGGACACTCAGTCCTGCATTGACCAGAAAAAGTGTTTAAAACCGAGCTGAGCTGCTAGCAGTTAAAGGCAAGGCAGGGAAAAGAGGAGGAGGGGGAGGGAAGGGAGAAAAAAAAAAAAAAAAAGACATACCAGTTAGGAGCTTCTGTTGCAGCAGAGGACTCACCAGAGCACTAGCTGAAAGCTGAATCAGCTTTCGAGAGTTAGGGATGCATAGAGGAGGGTCATGGAATCACAAGGTAATAATGCGCTTCATGCTGCAGCCGTCAGCCTTCTCCTTATAGCCAATCTCTAATGCAGGAAGGGAAAAAGAGAGCAGGCCCAGGGATGGGATTAGTCCTCACTTGGAGAGAAAAAAAAAAAAAAAGGAAAAAAAAAAAAAAAAAAAAAAAAAAAAAGGGAAAAAAAATCCAACCCATCAGGCAAACCCTCCCCTCCCCATCCACCCTTCCCTCACCCCCTCCACCCAGCACCACCACTACAACTCCATCCCCGCTGCTGCTGCATCGCGGCTGGGTGCGGGGTGGATGAAAGGGGGGTGGGGGGAGGCAGGCAGCGCGGTACCGCGGGGGCTGAGCGGCGGAGCCGGGGCTGAGAAGGGGGGAGCGGGGCTCGGCGGAGCGCTGCCGGCCAAGCAGGAGTTAAGGAGCAGCAACCTTGCCCGCCTGGATTGCAGCACACCTTGATGCGAAAGGGCTGCGCCTGCAGAAGTGCCTGCGCTCCCCCTTCCTCCTCCTCCTCATCACCCCCCACCCTCCCCTCCCCTTTCCACCACCACCACCACCACAAAGCCCGGGGTCAGCCCGGGCTGGGGTGGGAGGGGTGGGGGGAGGTCAGGCTGCCGGGAGGAATGCACAGCCCGGGGTGTGTGGGGGGCATGCTGAAGGAGGGGAGGGGGCAGCGCTGGTCAGAAAGCGAGTCCACCTTTCCAGTGCTTATATACCCAGCGAAGCATCCCAAACACGCACTCCCGGGCCAGTGGCCCCTTCTCCTGTTCTTCCCTCCCTGACCATATTTAGTCAACCACGGCAAAAAATAGCCCGTCAGCTGGAGCCTGCTGAGCAGTATTTGGAGTTCAATCGCTCCTCGCAGCCCATTGACTACTGGTCCTGCAGGGTCCTGACTCTGCCTTTTTTTTCCCCTCTGCTATTTTTAGCTAGGCCAAATAAAGAGGGAGCTCATCTTACTACTCTCTCCACCGGCCTGAGGTTTCACAGGGCCCTGGCTATGTTTGGTAAGCGGCGGCGTTGGGAGTTGCAGAGCAAGACCTTGTCCCTTCTGGAAGACCTTTGGCTCCATCCTGTATTTCTTCTTTTCCTCTCCTTTTCCTGCTTTCCTTCTTATTTATTCCTCCATGGCAGAAAGGTAGATAGGCAAGAAAGTAGGAAAGAAGCTCAAGGGATCCTGATTTTCACCTTACAGAGTGGAGAACTGGGATTCAAGACCTCATACTGTAGGCCAAGCGTTACCATGAGGTCCTATGCACCTCATTGTTCCACCACATCTGTTCTCCTGTGTCTCCAAAGGTGATGAAGCCTGGGAAGGTGTTTGTCTTCCACCCCACATGGGGAGCACTGGGGAGCCCCATCACTAGCTAGGGAAACCCCACCTTCCACACTGGGTTAATATGGGTCATCATCACATTGGTGTCTCCAGGGTCTTGAGGCCATGGGAGCCTAGCAGCCTTCAAAGCTTCACTTTGTGATACAATGAGGAGGGTCGGTTCTTGCAGCACAGGCATTGCACTGGGCTTGCACCCAGAGAAGCAGGTGAACATCTCTGTAAACTCAGGTTAGACCAAGCATCAATGTACAGACATCCAGGAGAGCAGAGAAGGGTCACCTTGGAAAAGCAGAAAAATGAAAGCATGACATTAGCTGCATTCAGCCAGCCTGGTCTGCTTGCTTGCAGCAGACCCCCATACTGGAGCACCTCCTGAATCTGATACCCTTCCCTGCCCTGCCTACACCAGGTGTTTGTACTGTGCCATGACATTGAGGCTCACCCTAAAGGATCACACCACCTCTCCACATCACAGCCCGTGCTTCTGATGGACCAATGCTGTGGGCAGGTTTTGGGGGACCAGGACTGGAAGGGGTCATTATCTACCAACACATTCTTGGATAGCGGTGGCTGGATGTGGAGCCAGGATGGGAAGTTTGCAAGAAGCCCCATGATATGCACAGCACCATTTGCTCCCCTCAGTGATCAGTGAACATGAAGTGATGTGTGATGGAGACAACCACCCACAGGGTCTGTGCACAGCTGCGCAGAGCCCCAGCAGTGCAGAGCCCCAGCAGTGCTGATCCCAGCGGATACTTCCACTTAGGACATCCGTGTGAGGCTGTCAGGAGACACTTGTCTGAGGTTGTTGTACTTGTTGGGAGCTGATAGCAAGCCATCTAGGGATGGGAAACGCCTACAGAAGCCACCCCATAGTACCGGGAGGTGGGAAGGGCTCCCAGGAGGTCCCAGCAGTGCTTCCCTATGCCATGATCTCTGAGCTCCCCAGCTCTGAGGACAATGCCAGAAATAGCCACTACGGCTGACAGGTCTGCTCCCTGTCCTGGGCTGCCTCGGCTCTGTCTCAGCCAAAGGCTCTCCTGAACCCATGCTGGGAACTTGGATTTCCCTCTGCCCTCCTGGTCCCGAGGACAGGCTGTTCCACACTGTCACCATTCAGCCCAGGACAGGCTGTTCCACACTGTCACCATTCAGCCCAGGACAGGGGGTGTGGCAGGTAGACCGTGAAATCTGGTGTCCCTGAGGTGCCAGAGCTATCTCTGTGGTGGCCACAACATAAAGCAGACCTCAGGCAGCTCTGTCTGACCCTAGAGAACAAACCAGCCACCCCACAAGGGACTGACAATCAGGGTAGAGCCTGTAGGAGTGCTTCTCCCCATTCCTCTGCCTCAACACAGTCCTTGTGACCATCAATGTCCCTTTTGAACATTCATCTCATTTCCCTGCAGAGCAGCTGGGAATTTCCTGCAGTGGCATAAACCATTGGGGTTTTTTAATCCTTCTCTTTTCCACCACTTCAGGGATGTCCAGAGCTGCTCCCCCTCAGTCATCAGCAAGAACTTTTGATGCTTTCTTAGCCCATATCCACTCAATAACTGAAACCATGGAAGCCCTTCTCCAACTTGGCTCTCCTCAAGGCCAACCCAAATTCCCCTGGTGAAGGCCTTTACCCCAAATGCCAGCTCAGTCAGCACAGGGGCTGTTTGTTGCTTGTTACCCCTTGGGAGCATCTTGGGATTTTAAAGAACCCAAGTGGCAAAAGCAAGAGGGTCTCACGTTATTTTCGCCTCCTCCAAAATCACAAAGTCCCCAGGAGGAGCATCTCCCCTGCCCCAGCAGGACCCCACTCCAGCAACAGGGGAGCTGATAAGAGCCAACTTGCTATCACAGCCACAATCATGCCCTTCTTTGGAGTGAGGGAGTTGTTATCACAGCCCTGACAGGTTCCCTGGGGTTGAGAATCCGTCCCGACACCGAGATATGTTGGGAACAGGAGCAAACTATAATCAGAGCTGAGCCAAAAGCAAATGTCTGAGATGTTAATTAAGAGGTTGTTTTAAACCCAGACTTGCTTTTTGCACACAAATTTCGTCCCTTTGCTCACTGATTTACACCACGCTCACCCTTAGGCCCCCAGGGGACTGTAATATCTAAGAATCATAGAATGGCTTGAGTTGGAAGGGGCCTTAAAGATCATCCAGCCTTAAAAATCATTATTACAACCCCCTTGCCATGGGCAGGGACACATCCCACTAGTCCAGGCTGCTCATCCAGTCTGGTCCTAAACATATCCAGGGATGAGGTGTTTACAAGGAGGGTCCCAGGGAGGTCATAAATGCCCCCTCCCTGGAGGTGTTCAAGGCCTTGAGCAACCTGATCTGCTGGAAGTTGTCCCTGCCCAAGGTAGGGGTTGGAACTAGGTGATCTTTAAGGCTCCCTGCAATCCAAATCATTCTATGAATTTAACAGTCTATGAACTTCTCTGGACAACCCATTCCAGCGTCTCACCACCCTCAGACTAAAGAACTTCTTCCTAATCTAAAACTACCTTGCTCTAGTTTTAAACCATTGCCCCTCATCTTTAAACCCATTGTTCCTTGTCCCCTATCTGTGCTCTTCACCAAAACACACAAGGTCTTTTTGTCAGGACTTAGGGTGGTGCTTGCTTTATGTGCCAATAGCGCCAGGAGTTTGGCATGCAGATGGTGCCAGGAGAGATGGGTCCTGACCACCCCACCCCACTCCCCACCCCCCCAGGCTGCTAGACTTTATGGAGATGCATATATTTGCATACACACCTCCATATATACCCATCTACATCCATGCATCCATAATTATATACATATGTGCACACACCATAATTCTGCATTAAAGCTCCTTTAGCCACAGAAACCTGAGGAAGATGCACAGCAGGCTGTAAAACAGAACCAGCTCCCGACGTTCCGTGAGAGATTGCAACACTCCAAACAAAAATGCAAGATGTTACTTTAAAAGGAGCAGGCTTGGGCTTTTGAATTTATGTAACCTAAACTGATTTTGTCTGTTTGAAATTGTTGTTGCGTGGTGGGAATCTCAAAGAGGCGAGGCGCAAAGCTGCAGACGTTTCCTTTGGAGTCCGAGGCTATAAGCCCCTTTGCTTCTCCTTGCAGCCTCCAAAGCTGTTAATGGTTTTGCTTCATTTTATTAACAGCAGACAAGGAAAAAAAGGGAAGAAGGAAAGCAAAGAAAAGTCCTCCTCAGAGCGTGTGTGAGGTGACAAGTTGGATAATAACAGCTCCTTCGGAAGCTTTTATAGTACATTAGGCAAACACGGTGAATGTTTATAGACTTTTAAAAATGCTGATTATATGACAATGCATTTATAGCCTTTTAAAATACCAAGCTACTGTAATATAAATATTTCCAATAACACACCCCCCCCCTAAAAAAATTTAGATTATTGACCCAGTTGGGGCCATTTTTTTGTGTTACTTTCTGGTTTTCTTTGGGTCAAAATCCGATCTCGAACCAGAAGACTGGAGAGAATATCCTCTGATAAGAGTCAGGTCCATCAGGTTTTCACATCCTGCAGAATCCGCTGCATTTTCCTGGGATGAAGCCAAACTGTCTAAATCATGCAGCCCATTCACCCTCCCAGTGTCTCCAAACACCTCCAGCTCAAAGGAGCTCCTGGAAAATCTGGACAACTCCCAGCAGCCTGCTGACCCAGTCACCTCCCACCCCGCTGGTGATGAGTAGGCTCTTGGTCACCCTCTGGTTGGTCTTCCTCTGTTCTTCATAAGAACTTGCATGAATAATTAATTTTTTTATTGGCACAGAAGCTTGAGTGTGGCTCTGTCCTGTTCCTAGCTGATAAGGTTGCTGGGGATGTGCCTTCTCTCTTGGTTTTTTTTTTTGTCTGTTTTTCTTACTTTGACCCAAAATTCCATCAGTAGGTGGAACTGGCTTTTGCCAGTGGCATTTGTCTCAAGACAGATAAATTCATGCCAGAAATTAAGGTCCTGACAAATTGGCACGTCCCTACCAAAGCCCAAATACCCCAAACACCTAGTGACAAAACCCTAAAATAAGAGTTATTCTTTATTTTATAAAAGCAAACTTTTTTTCTTCTTGGCTTTATCCTTTGTTAATGACTGGGAAAGGCCAACTCTGGGCTTTGGAGCTACCTTCAAAGTCCCCTGTGTCGTTGTGAGGTCTGGGTTTTACCTTAACCACTGCAACACTTGATATGTAGTTTATTTCAGTTTCATCTTCCTGCAGCTAATTGTTTCCCTTCTGTTCCTTTCCTTTTTAAGTTGATTTTTTGTTGTTGTTGTTTTAATTAAAAGCACCTTTGTTTTGGTGCCTTTTTGTTCCCTTTTTCTGGTCCCACCTTTCTGTTAGCTGAGCCCATTGCAAAGTGTCACCGTACTAGAGAACATCTTCAGCCCCACCAGTGTAGAGACCCTGAGGAGACCAGCTGGTGTGACTCTCCCTCCACAGCAAGGCAGCAATTGCATCACCATTTTGCAGTACAATGGTGCTTAAAAACAAGTCTCTTTAGCTGCTCCCAGAGTTCAACCCCATCTTTATCCACATGGATATAAACACCTCTGTGTGACACGCAATTCATGTGGTTATCATGCAAAACGAGTCTTTCACCTCCCCTTAAGCTTTTGCTTCCCATTTGGTGCTTCTGGCAAGAGAAAGGAAATTGAATTATTTTCAGAGCTAATGACAAACAGAAGCAATGCTCATTGATAACACACAACTACCACCCTTCCCTCTCAATATCCCACTGTGGGAGACAATGGTGTGATGGCTCCATCAAGAATAGTGCGGCCAGCAGGAGCAGGGAAGTCATTGTGCCCCTGTACTCCGCACTGGTTAGGCCACACCTTGATTCCTGTGTCCAGTTCTGGGCCCCTCAGTTTAAGGAGGACATTGAGACAATTGAACATGTCCAGAGAAGGGCAACGAGGCTGGGGAGAGGCCTCGAGCACAAACCCTGTGAGGAGAGGCTGAGGGAGCTGGGTTTGCTTAGCCTGGAGAAGAGAGGGCTCAGGGGAGACCTTCTTGCTCTCTACAACTACCTGAAGGGTGATTGTAGCCTGGTGGGGGTTGGTTTCTCTTCCCAGGCCACCAGCACCAGAACAAGAGGACACAGTCTCAAGCTGCGCCAGGGGAAGTTTAGGCTGGAGGTGAGGCGAAAGCTCTTCCCAGAGAGAGTCGTTAGCCACTGGAATGTGCTGCCTGGGGAGGTGGTGGAGTCCCCATCCCTGGAGGTGTTCAAGAGGGGATTGGACGTGGCACTTGGTGCCATGGTTTAGTCATAAGGTCTGTGGTGACAGGTTGGACTCGGTGATCTTTGAGGTCTCTTCCAACCTTGGTGATTCTGTGATTCTGTGATTTACACTCTAATTGGGAAACAGGCAAGAGAAGAGACTGCTTTGCTTGGGGAGCAAAAGCAGATGGCTGGGAGGGTGCCGGGGCAACCCAGTTTGCTTCCCCCCATCCTCCTGGTGAGCTCAGCCACCCCTGGGGCTTATCAGCATCTTGCTGTCGGTGGATGAAATAGTGACATTAGAGCATTAGAGATAACTTGGCCTGTTAGCCACCAGCTAGTGAGTTCATTCACATATTGTGGGCTGTTGGGGTTTTTTTTGCTCAGCAAGATGCAAGGGTTGGGTTCTTTTCTCTGCCTTTTCAGAAGCTGTGAAATGCAACCATCGTAGTGATGGAACAAGTCTGCTTCAGGGGCTGCCTGGGACGTTTGTGGTATCTCTGCCCGCAAGTAGCAGCAAAAGCAGCACGTTGGTTCTGCAAGCTGCCTACGCAATAGAACGCTCTTTGTTTGGGAAGGTGTTTCTCTGAAGACTTGAACCACCTCACCTCCAGACACAACTGGTTTTCAGTTATGAGAAGGTTGGGGTTTCCCCCACCCTGAATTGTTGGAGCAGTATTAACAATGAGCAAAAATGCAGCGGAACAAAAGATCTTCATAGCGGTCAAGCTGTTTAAGTATTTATGGAGCACCAATCTCTCAGGTACCTGGCTCTTACTGTGGTTTTAAAAGATTATTATGTTATCATGCCATGAAGGAAAGAACAAAGGAGCACTCATAAATTTAACCCAAACTCCCATATTTCCCAATCTCTCTGACACCTGGGATCTTCTTTTGTATCGGGGACATTTATGTCTTCTCCAATGCCCTTCCAACAATAAGTGTTCCAGCAGCAGAGATCACGTTATATACTGTGGTTTTGTTTGTGGCAGAGCAAAATTAAATGAGTGCATAAATTACTCTGCTCCTGGAATAAAGAAACAAGCAAAAGACCATTTTATAAAGTGACTTCTCTTTTTTTTTCCCCCCTAAATCCTGATAGGATGAGTTAGATTTCCCGAAACCGTGTGCAAATTAAAAAAGTTCACAGTTCAGGCTTATTGTAGAAGCTAAATCTCAGCCTCAGTTTGAGAGGCAGAGTACTTAGGAAGAGACATTTGGATTTGGATAAGAACTTGTAATTGGTTTCCCACATCTTCCCTGAGCGAGCACGCCTCCTGCTCCCTCCCAGCTTAGTGCTGCTGGTGCTTAACGGCAAAAAGGACACTCCTGGCTTGGTGCACGCTGCAGAAATACCTCCTGAGGTTAATAGAGCACTGCAGCATTCCTCTGTGAAGATCTGCTACCTTAAGTAACTCACAGCCAACATGCAGCGGTGCCCTTTGCACCCTCCAATGCCAAGGTACCATCCTTGGCAAGGTTTAGAGGAGCAAGAAGAGCATCCATGGAAGGATGAGGTCTCCAGCAAGAGCATCAGTGGAGATGGCCCAAGTCCCCTTCAGCACCTCCACACAACACCAGCTGAGCAGGAACCAGCTCTCAGATTTCTCATCAGGCATCTCCATGGCAAATCTCAGGCCAGGAATGCCTGAAGTCACAGCTGATGGCTGATCAGAGCCAGGCTGGTTTGGGGGGAGGATAGGAGAGAAGTGAGAGAACCAGAGAGGTGCAGGTTGGTGGGGACAAAAATGCTGGAAGGGCCCTGAGCCTTTTTGTTCAAACACATTTTCTCTGCATACAGTGTAAGGTAACAAGGTGCATGATTGATTTAGCACAGAGAAAGCAGCTGTTCTGACAAGTGTGGGAGTTTTTAGGCATCATGCTCTGCTCCTGAGGAGTTCCATTTGCAAACTCTCACTACTTTATTTCCCCCCTCCCTGCCTCTGGTATCTCTAGGGGCTCTCACTCAGGATTTGCTTCTGCCTTCACTTCAGTTCCTTGAAGTTGCCTGGCTCTGAGGATCTCCTCATTACCTTTACCTAACCCATGAAGCTGGATTTGAGTTTTTGACGATGTCTGAGCCAACGATCATCAACATGTAAAAGGTAAGGGGCAAGAGGCTGGAGCCGGACTCTTTCTAATGGTGCCCAGAGACAGCACAAAGGGAAACAGGCACAGACTAGAACCCAGGAACTTCCAACTCAATATAAGGAAGAACTGCTTTGCTGTGAGGGTGCTGGAGCACTGGACCAGGCTTCCTGGAGAGGTTGTGGAGTCTCCTTCTCTGGAGAGATTCAGATCTGCCTGAACATTGCAATCCTGGGCAGCTTGCTGCGGGTGACCCTGCTTTAGCAGAGGGATTGGACTGGATGATCGTCAGAGGTCCCTTCTAACCTCTGCCATGATGGAATTTCATGATTCTGTAAAATCCTGCAGCACTGTTTCGAGGGTGTTAAAAACAAGCAATCCACTGCAGCCAGGAGCATCAGTGAAGCTCCACTGCCTGCCCAGGAGCAGGCGAGATGTCCTCCAAGGGACCTGTGCCAACAGCTTTGTATCCAATGCTCTGCTGAGCCAAAACTTTGCTCAGATTGGCCACTCTCCACAAGTTCACCTTTCCTACAGAGTCTGTGCTCCCCCTTTCAAAATGCATTACAAAGGACTTGGGCTGCTGGGTGGGGTCAACCTCATCCAGGAGGTTAATATCTCCTCCTCTTTCATCCAGGGCTGGGAATTAAGCCACATCACTTCCAGATACACTGATGGTGGTGGAGAGATCAGCAGCTCACCAGGGCTTGAGGCTTGGGAGTCTCCCTGGGAAGCAGGGCACGTACCCTCAGCCCTTCTGCAGAATTTCTAAGTGGCCTGGAATGAACTGTTCTCCTGCAAGTATTTCACTAATAGACATGATTAGCAATTAAGAAAAACATTATTATCTGTCACATGGGATTGAGGAAATATTCATTGCAAGCCTGTGTGTGATAGCAGTAGGAAAAGGGTCCAGGAAGGTTAAGAAAATATCAGTAAGACAATGTCAAGGAGGTTATCACAGGCAAAGACCTAACGATGGGAAAGGAAGCCAACAAGATGGTTATGAGCAGCAGTGCCAGCCAGCAGTGTGTGCACTGAGTTGCACTTACAGGAGAAACTAATTTAATCATCATATATGGGTAAAAGTTCTTCTGAAAGGTCCAAGAATCCTTTGGTAAGTGAGGGGGAAATCAACAAATGAAATCTCTTAGGTGAAGCAGTGAGCAAAAATACTTTAGCAAAACAAGGTACTCTGTACTCACCATGACAGGTAGGGCAAAAATGTGCTGATCTTCTTAATCTCTGCCGTGTGCAGCACCTTCCACACTGGGCTAAAATGTCTAAGGAGCTTTTAAAGCAGTCCCTGCTCCTGCCAGGCCTTCAAAGGCAATTAGGCACCAACCCATGCAGACAGATAGGTGCTTGGTAACATTTCCATAAGCACAAGCAGTGCATTAGATGCTGACTTATGGCAGAGCACTTCTGAAGTTCAACTGAGCTTCCTCCCACACCTTAAAAGACCCAAATGCCTTTGGAAATCTGTTGCTTCCAGGCACACTGCTGTGCCTCCAACTAGACACAACTAGTTGTGACCAAGCTAACTCTGGAAGAGCTATGTCACAGAGGCCATGTTGGTCAAGTGGCATCTAGACCCTTGTCAGGTATTTGCAGCTGGGGCCTTCCCAGACTAGTGGGACACCACAGCTTGATGAGAGCAATTTTGTGCTTACTACATTTCAAACTTACAGCTACAGCCTTGGCTCCTTTCCCCTAAAAATTATGGAGCCAATATAAGGGAAAGTAAATGATATTTTTTTTTCCTCAAGCTGCAGAAGTTAGGTTAGTTTTTCATGCTCAGACTACAATATAGTCAAGAATAACTAATTCCCTCCTGGGACTGTTGGAATAATTGGAGCAAAGACTGCTCTTTAGGAAGGACACAAGAAAGACATTGAGTCGCTGGACTCTGTCCAGAGAAGGGCAATAAAGCTGGTGAAGGGTCTAGAAAACAGGTGTTATGAGGAGCAGCTGAGGGAACTGGGGTGGTTTAGTCTGGAGAAGAGGAGGCTGAGGGTCACCTCATTGCTCTCTACAGCTACCTGAAAGGAGGGTGGTGTAAGGTGGGGGTTGGTCTCTTCTTCATTCTGTCAGCTGAGAGGAAATGGCCTGAATTTGTGCCAGGGCTGGCTATTAGGAAATATTTCTTTCCTGCAAGAGTGGTCAGGCACTGGAACAGGTTGCCCAGGGAAGTGGTGGAGTCACTGTCCCTGGAGGTGTTCAAGAAACCTGCGGACGTGACACGGGGGGCCATGGTTTAGTGGGAGTGGTGGTGTTAGTTTGACAGCTGGATTTGATGATCTTAGAGGTCTTTTCCAGCCAAAACAATTCTATGCTTCTATGTCCTGGCTGAAAAGAATCATCTCATCTAAAATAGTAAAGAAATTACCTTCTGGAACACATCTGGAGATGGAGCTCTACTGCAAGTCATGTTAAACCAACTGGCACTGGAGCCAAACTTAATTAGGCTGGTCTTTGTTAGGACATACCCCTCATGAGCCATGAGTCTACCATGGCACCACTAGGCTTTTGCCCATTGCTTTCAGCTGTGCTTCTCTATTTATTTAGCATTAGCCAATTTATTCAAGTGTGAGTTAAGAACCAGTGGATTATAATAAATATTTATTGAAGTTTAACAAATCTGTAGGTCCTGTATGTATATTAATCCTCATTAGAAGGGCTGTCAGTTGCCACTTAACCTACAGTAGCTGTCTTCCAAATTTATTATATTAAATACATATTTGAGATGACTAATTTATAGCATTAGCAGAATACATTTGTGTCACATCCCATATTCTCTGCCTTTGCAGGCTCCTAATGAAGAATCTCCCAGGAACCAGCTAACACATCCCAAAGCTGGCAGTGAAATGAACATTGTGAAAAGTCCACTAACCACCCTGCAAACCAGGACTTCTGAGAGAAGCAAACCTCATGGAGGATACTGCTAAAGTCAAAGGTATCCTTGAAGGTTGAAGCAGGGAGCAGATGCTGCAGCCTTCTCCTTCATGGGGCCATCACGAGTCCATGACTTTGCCTCAGCAACAAGTTTTGCTGCAGACTGCTTGAAGTCTGTTTTCAGTGATGCTCAGTGACAGAACAAGACATAACAGGCACAAACACTAACACAGTAAACGTGAGAAAGAACTTCTTTACTTTGAGGGGAGTAGAGCATTGGAACAGGCTGCCCAGAGAGGTGGTGGAGTCTTCATCTCTAGAGGCATCCACAGCCCACCTGGACACCATCCTATCCAAGCTGCTCTAGGTGAACCTGCATTGGCAGAAGGGTTGGAGTAGATAGAATGGAATGGAATGGAATGGAATGGAATGGAATAGAATAGAATAGAATAGAATAGAATAGAATAGAATAGAATAGAATAGAATAGAATAATAGAATAGACCAGGTTGGAAGAGACCTTCAAGATCATCATGTCCAACCCATCATCCAACACCACCTAACCAACTAAACCATGGCACCAAGCGCCCCATCAAGTCCCCTCCTAAACATCCCCAGTGATGGCGACTCCACCACCTCCCCAGGCAGCACATTCCAATGGCCAATCACTCTCTCTATGAAGAATTTCTTCCTAACATCCAGCCTAAACCTCCCCTGGTGCAGCCTGAGACTGTGTCCTCTTGTTCTGGTGCTGGTTGCCTGGGAAAAGAGACCAACCCCCACCTGTCTACAGCCTCCCTTCAGGTAGCTGTAGAGAGCAAGAATGATCTCCAGAGGTCCCTTTCACCCTCATCATTCTGTGAATCTGTGATTCTGTGATCTTCTGCCTGCTGCTCTTCCATGAACGCAGCTGAATTTGGCTTTCAGGTTCAAAACTTACTTTGATTGTCCACAGATGGTGAATGCCTAATCTACTTTTCTTTAGGAATCCACGTCAAGAAGCCCAAGGGTCTTGATCCCAAACCCACTGCAGTCAATAAAAGGCTCATTTTGATGCCGTTGACACAGCCCCAGATCTTCTAACAAGTTCAGCCACTAACAGCATCTGTGGTTTTTTCCACACCTCTGCCTTGGGACTGCAGTTTTCCACGTAAGCTGGGTCTCTCCTTGGGTGTCGTGCTGGAATCGAGCGTGCACCACAGTGTGTGTGCAATGAGGTGTGTGCCCATTGGAAGGTAGAGGTGAGGTGTGTTGTTCTGCAGTAACAGCATGGTAACTCCATTAGAAATAATGGTAATTGTGTTGTGACTCACCTTAACGCTACCACATTATATCCTAATGACTGTTCGGTTAATTCATTTTTATTGGCTGTGTCTTGGAATGAAGCTTTGGAGTGTGCTGCTAATGCATTGGAAATTAAGAGTGTATACAGGCCTGTGGGGTGATTTGTACCCAGCTGCATACTGGTGCTCCTGCCTACAGCAAAGGGATTGTGAAATTAAAAGGGATTTATGCAAGGAATAGGCAATGCAGCCCTACCATGGGCCCATCAGTAATGTCACTCTTGGTGAGAGGCAGCAGGGAATCCAGGCAGGGCTGTGGCTGCAAACAGCTCCCTGGAAAACTCAAGTAGAATCATAGCATCATGGGATGGGTTGGGTTGGAAGGGACCTTTCAAGTCTAGTCCAATCACACTGCAGTCAGCAGGGCCATCTGCAACTACATCAAGTTGCCCAGAGCCCCATCCAACCAGACCTGGAATGGTTCCAGGAATGGGGCATCTACCACCTCTCTGGGCAAACTGGGCCAGTGTCTCACCACCCTCAGCATAAAAAAGTTCTTCTTTCTCTCCAGTCTAATTCTCCATCTTTTAGTTTAAACCATCACCCCTTGTCTGGCCACAACAGGCCCTGCTAAAAATACTGTCTCCATCTTTCTTATTGGCCCCTTTAAGTACTGAAAGACCACAATAAGGTCTCACTGGAGACTTGCCTTCTTCAGGCTGAACAACCACCAGGTCTCTCAGCCTCTCCTCACAGCAGAGGTGTTCCAGCTCTCAATGTGTCGTTGGACACAGGAAAAGCAGAGCAGCAAATGATGTGTTGCCTGTTTTGTAGGGAAAGTTGATTGTTGGAGACACGCTGGCAGCATGCACCATGAGAAATGCCTGGGTCTGTCCAAGCTGCAGTCCCAGCCTGCTTTCTAGGACCTTCTTCATTAGCCTTTGCACTAATGAGAGGTAATGACCAAGCTCTTGGCTGAAGCTGAAGCCTTCCCTCCTGCTCTTTTGTTTACAAGGCAAGGGCTCCTTTTGTCTGTTGTCTTTGCGGTTCGTTATGGTTGTAATTTATTTGGGGACAGTGCTCTTGCAAGGTGCAAATTACCTTCCCCAGGGAGGACCTGGCTTCAGAGCAAAGCCTCCACCTTTCCAGTTTGTAGCTCTCCAGCCACCCAGACTGATCACTGCGGGTATTTTTAGAAGGTCATTCTGAAGCAGTCATTTCATCTAGCGATTTTATCTTCAGCCTTTTAGCAAATATTGTTATTTTTTCCCCCTGCTATTTCAGATGGTGACAGGCTTTAATGTCAACATCAAATTACCCCATATTTCTCAGCCCAGTTCCTGAGCCAGGACCTCTGCTGACACACGGAGTCACGCTGGTTGTCATTCTCAGCAGAGGGACCAAGGCTGCGTGAGCCTGAACGAATAAATTTCTTCCTTCCCTTTAGAGGTGGTCCCTCGAGACTGTTTTTTCAAGCAGAGGGATTTTCCACTCCGCAGGACAAACACTGCCATTCACAGAAAAAATATGTTAATGGAAGGGAGCTTCATGCCAGAATCTCTCTGCGTGTGCATCAGCCTCAGCAGCGATGACAGTGCAGCTCCAGCAACAGGCTGCTTTACCCAGCCAGACTTGGAAGCGGCAGAAGGAGAAATGACTCTGTTTCTAGAGACCCTTCCTCTTGTAACAAAGAGCACTTCTCTTGCTCTTCTGATCTGGATCTTTTGTTTTCATTTCTGTTTAATTGCAGGCATCAAATACACAAAGGCAGCAAAAAAGAAGACATCTGGGTTTCAAATAGCTCTCTCATGTAATAACAGCTATTTTAAGGTAGGTCAAACCTGTGGCCCCAAAATCCTTGACAGTGTCCCTTTGATACATTCCATTAGTCAACAAAGGTTTGATGTAAAGTGACATACATCTTTTAAAAGAGCAAACTGGATTGAACAGCTGATAATCTCATTTTGCTGAAGGATTTCTATCATGTTACTTTTAGCTCAAGGCCAAGATCTCCAGCAGGAGTTGGAGGCAGGCTGATGAGAAGCCCTGCTCCAGGGTGGGTTGAAACATGGGGACCATGCCAAGTCCAACAGCCACATTTCATGGCACAGTCAACTGGTCACCCATCTAGGGGCTTATTTAACTCAACATAGCTTAATTCTCCTCTTAGTGCTCCTCTTACAGTGAGAACAGAGTCACAGAGTCACAGAAACATCCAGGTTGGAAAGGATCACCAAGTCGAACTGATAACCCTACTTTACAATGTTCACCCCTAAACCATGCTACAGGTGACACAGGAAACTCTGAGTTAATTTTCCCTGCAAGGTCAAAGAGAGACAAGAAGGTGAAACACTGTTCCCCTGTCCCACAACTCCATCCAGGTAGTGTTAGAGTTGAACTAGCCCTGATGGGGTAGTATAGACACTGTAGGTGGCCAAATGGTGATGAGCTTCTGACCTCAAGTTTGTCCTGTGCCTACCCAACCTCATCACCCATCTCTCTTCCTGGGGCCACTGTGAGCAATATTTTGGTGGTGCTTTCCCCATTCAGAAAGGTGCCCTGATGGGAAACATGAGGGCTGGAGGCTGGTCTTTCCAGCAGCTGGTCCTTCCAGCAGTCATGAAGTCAACAGGTGCCACTATTGGCAGTGACAGCTCCTTGCTTCATGTACAGCTACCTAGCACTACAGCTACCTAGATGTTTACCACACATTGTATTTATTCCAGCGTGGGAGGAATGCATTAGGCTTCCTATCATTCAGAGGGGATATTTCTGAGGTAAAACTCTGCTGTATTAATAGCATTGCCCACCAAATTGGGTGGGTCAGATTAAAACAGAAGAAATTGCAGACTCCTACTTAAAAGTCACACTGGAACCTCCAGCCCACGTTATGTGTAAACAGCAAACTGAGCCCATTTTCAGCTCAGACATGTTTACATCATTATTGGGAAAATATATTAAACTGTATTTAATGACATTTATGTAAAAAGATGCAATGTTTACTATTGTTTTTTTTCTCTCTGCTTGATGCCATCCAAGACAACTGAACCTCGAGCTCCAGGCTTTAACATACTACTAATTGAAATCCTGATATTATCTCTGCAAGGCAGGTCTTGGCATGGAAGCAAAGCCTTTCCTCTTCTCCGCAAGAATCACACTGATTTGGGAATCATTTCACCTCCTTTTGTTCCATTTCAGGTCTTACATAATATTTTAATAAGTCTGTCACACAGTACAGACAAAAGGATGTTCTACTCCTGTTGCAATTAGAGAAAATCACTACAATGGAGAACATCAACCCAATGATCTTGCTATCGCCACTCCCAGCTCCACTGATCCTTCCTTTCTGAGCCAAAGCTAAGCCAGTCTCCAGGCTGCTGCTCTCAGGAGGATTCACCTCCCTCAGTTTCAGCTTCTAAAGACAGGCACTAAGTCAATCATTCAGAGTCTTGCTGTAGGATAATTTGTCCCATGCTAGCTTAGCCACCTGTGTTAAGCCTATTAATTTCTCCTGTGCTAGCTCTGGGAGCAAACTGGGCAGGAGGCTGGCAACATGTCTGCAGCAACAGAAGAACTATCACTTTGATGTATCTCAAGAAAATCCCATGGGAGAGTTATGCTTTTGGTGCACCCATTAGCATCCCTGGCTTGTATCCAGAATCTCTCCTGGAATTTCAAGCTGCAATCAGCTTGTTAGAACAGCCCCACTCCTGTCTACAAGCACCACCACCACCCAGTCAGTGTATCCCCCTGCAGATGTGGAGGAAATCTTTTCAGTGCCACATTTCATAGATTTAAATAGAGAGAAGAGCTCCCCTTTAAGGTTTTATTTCTTCCTCTCCCTTAGACAAGTTAGCTGTGGGGGAAAAAATAATCACTTACAGTTAGTCCATTGGAAACCATGAATATTATATTGTCCTTTGTGCAGGAAAGGAATTAAAGAAATGGATTTGGCCTTGGTTTTTTCATTTGAACTTCTCTGCTTGAGCTGCACTTTTCTATTACCTCTGCGACTCTGCCTTCGTTATGTTATTAAAAGAAAAGTAAGTTATGATTGCCAGTCTTGCAGTCTCTAATTATTTCTGGCTGTGCATCACAATTATTAACTTGAGTATCCACCCTTTTCCTAACAGGATGAAAGACATTTCAACCTCTTTAGGGTGAGTTACTCACAGGTAGCGACTCATCCATCCTTGCAAGCCACTGTGTCCGGTCAATAATGACGCTCTCCCGGTTTGATATGTTGTTTATACTTGGTGCAAGCCAAACACTGGATTTACAGAGAAGATGAAACACAGTCACAATTTAATTGAGCCTTGGGTTTAGCACCTGGATGTACTAAACCCTCTTGCTCTGTTCACAGTCTCATTCAAGACCAGGCTATAAAGTACCACTCAGCGTGAACTGGAATATCAACATATCACTGCAGTTCTTTTTTTCCCCTGGATTGCACTGGTTTTCCATTTACTTCTGGTGGGTAATGAAGACATCTGTTCTCATCCCAACAGCTCTCTGCAACTTGCTCTCTGAGAAATGGATTAGCACTATTTCAGCGATTTTGATCAACTGAGAAAGTACTGCCCTGTATTTATGGAGGTCAGGACAGTCATTACACACAGGACAGTTCTATGAGGAGTCCCAAGGAGTGTACGATGAATGAGAGTATCAGATTTCTGAAATGACTTCAGATCCCCCAGAGATGTTTCACAGGTGGATCTTGGGTAAGAACATCTCAAGCAGTAACCCCCTGGCCGGCTGTAATGCTCATGGAAAGCAGCAAAAGGCTGGGGAAGCTCCCACCTTTCACCCCAAAGCCATGGGGAAAACTCAGTTTGTGTCCGTGAGTGTGATTTGTCCAGCCCCCGGCCCCTCTGCCAGCTCATGTTGGAGTAACAGACTGGGATGTGCTTTGCTGAACTCCAGATTCCATCTACATCAATCATTTCCCCATGTACCAGCACAAAAATACTCTACCTGGCCCAAAGACAGAAATCCCAGCTCTTCATGCCAAACTACACATCTCCATAAGTGGAAGCCGGGCTGGGCTGCTTTTTGGATCCAACCTCTCATTTTTCCATGCAAGACCATTTGTCTACAAGGCACACCTCTTCTTTAGCATCCCTGAGATAGCCTTTATGGCAGGTGTAACTGCATGAAAAGGAAGGAGAGGGAGAACCCTTTAAGTATTTCGCATTTACAGTTATGGGGGCTTTACTGCATCGTCAGTAAAAATCCCTGCTGATTCTGTCATTGCTGAGGCAGTCAGGTGCCACCATTTTTTTCTGGGTTTTGGT